>UZAN01041615.1:9295-19801 GCA_900618425.1 Echinostoma caproni
TATATATATATATATATATATATATATATATATATATATAATTTGATTTGCATATGGAGGGATTAATACATCGCAAATTGGAACATCATTGGGATAGACACAGCAATATCGGCTATTAGGAATAGGGACTATACACACAGTTACGAGCCAGGCCCAACCGAATCGGAGAGCCAGTTCGGATCGCTAAAACTGCCGTGGATAGAAGTTATGCACGAATTCGTGTTTAGTTGGATGACTAATGTTTTCGTTTGTATGTAAAGCGTGAAGCCCCTTGTGTTATCATTGTTTGGGGATATTAACAGCTGTTGATATATTTAGCAACGCGTTACTCAGTACACATTCAGAGCATAGAACCCAAATGGATTTGTCATCGGTTACGCAAATTAGTTTTACGGTTACAAAAATCGACTGAAGTTCTAAATACATTGGTAGAGTTTCTCAAATAATTCAATCCTCTATTTGTGTTAACAGGATTGCAAAAGCAAGTTTACTAAAGGACCAGAAAGCACGTTTTCACTCATCTTTGCACAGCATGATGGTATTGTTAAAAATTTAATTACACCAATAAACTCGGAATATTCCAGCTCTATACGTGATCGCTGAAAATACATACACGTATTTTGTTGAATATTTCAGTCCAGCATTCATGCACCCATCCAACACTTACAGTAGCTGGTCGTTGCCGGTTTACAGAGGCTTTTCTTGCTACCAATGATGTTCTTGGAGTGAAAGAACCGGATTGGGTTTCTGTAAAACGAGGAGATCATACATATATCACACTCATAATTGACTACCATGGAAGACGTTGCACTGAGATTGATGGTGATTTTATATAACGGCGATTTGTAACAGTTTTCAGCTCAATTCAGTTCATATATACTTTGACTGTGCATATATATCCGGTATTTTTGGCTGCGACC
Source organism: Echinostoma caproni (assembly GCA_900618425.1). NCBI lineage: Eukaryota > Metazoa > Platyhelminthes > Trematoda > Plagiorchiida > Echinostomatidae > Echinostoma > Echinostoma caproni. The sequence continues at coordinate 10,216 of UZAN01041615.1, forward strand.
TTTTGGGTACCCATTTGGATGAAGGAGTAGAGGGAAAGAATAGAGAGCTGGACGTAGTATCAGTGTTAGGATAAAGAACATGGTCAAACTTAGCTTCAATAATTGACTGGATTTGAGAAAATCACTGTTTGCGACAATACGGTATGACACCGGTAGTCGTAAGTATTTAAATTTGACAACAGTAGCCCTAACTCACTCACCAAACTACCTAGTTTTTCATATCATTATGTGATGTGAGAATGCATTGTTTCACCAAACAACTATACCATCCGATTTTACGCTCCTGTCTTCCCAAAGGAAGAGATGAATTAGTTGCTATTGGCATTCAACTTATTGCAAACCCAGTAAATGATTTGTGATCAGTGGGCTGAAATCGCAAAGTGAATGATCGAGTGACATATTATTATTAATTAAATTGATATTAATAATAATCACAAATCAATGGTTCAACCGCTATAATTTCAACAAACGAGTACCGGTTGAGCGCAGTCACTCATCAAAAGAACAGCCAAGGATAGAAATAAGTAAGTTTACACAAATGGATACATCTAATTTGCAACCGTTGGTTAACATTTTCGTCAACGTCTCTTTGCCGTTGATCATCAGTCCGACAGTCTGTTTATCTCTTCTACAATAACAATGGAAAAATCCTTCAATCTACTCGGAGATGCAGTGAAAATTCAACAGTTACCTATTCCTGCGCTAATCAAAATCACTCTTCACAAATGTACCCTACAACACAACCTTTGGCAGGGATGTCACAATAATGCCATTATGTGTTTGTTTGGTTCTTTTCATCCAATTAATTTTCTTGTACCATGTTTTGCCAGATGCACTGTTGCGCTCTAGATCAGTGTATAAATACAATGCACTAAAACGTAGAATACAATGAGAAGCGATCTCGATCAGATCAACAACAACGCATAACACACATCAACCAGACACATTGGGATCTCAAACAGGAAAACAAAACGCGTTTGGGGACGGAAAAGTAACAGATTTGAATCTTCTGGAAGTAACTCAAAATCTCACTAAATTGCAGATCTGCGTTAGAGTAAAAGAAAAAGCTTACCCTGTGCTGTTGCATATGCCGTTTCAAATTCGTATAACTGGAGAAATGTAAGGAGTAAACACAAAACGATCATAGGTGAAACAGAAAGCGATTTTCTATAACATCAGGTCTGATATTGCTTGCAAAAATTCCCAAATGCATAAACAAGCTGGAATGACGTGAAAAATCCGATAAATCCCATGAAAAAGCACCTAACCTTTTGTCTAACCGTTTTCTTGGACCCATATCCGTAAACCTATTTGGTAAGATTTTCATATTGAACTAGAGTCTGATCATTTTGTGAATGTTTAAACATTTTAACCGTAAGGAATTTGCATCGTTGAACCACAGAAACACTGTAAAGTCAATATTCTTTTAAAGTTAAAACCAGTGATGAAAGATGTTGTGGTCCTCGAGAATCCCGAAGGTCTTGCACGGATATTTTTCAACTGTAAATCTATTTTATCTGTGAACCATCTGTCACATTGCTCTAGTTGGTTTATCCTAACAAATAGACGCAGTGCACATGAAAACAAGAATTCCTTAATTGATTAATTGATTGATCTGTGTAACAATCAGTATTTTTGGTCAGATTCATATCCATTTATGGACTCCATCTATCCCTCACACTGTATAGCCTGCAGTCTATCCAGCTCCATGCTAGCTAGCACCGTCCCAAGTCGCAGAAAGAAGGACAACCACTTTTTCCTTGACCACTGCTGAATCGATGGTAGCATTCTCGCCCAATATGTAGCCACAGAGCAGCAATTTTCACAAACAAGAAATTTGTGGGTTTGAGTTTTGTAAACGTCATTAGATGCGGGCGCTACCCCTAGTACGTTCTATTTATGCAGAAGGTAGACAAATCACACTACTGGCAACGAAAGTATTTGGATTAGCAATTACACTTGAATTTTCGAAGATCAGAGTTACCAACACGAAAATTCGAGCGGTTTTGATCAGCTTCTCCAAGGCGCAAATTTATTTTTCTTGTTGTTCAGATCACATGATCCATAATCAACAAATCAAATGCCGAATACATTCGGGAGACAGAATGCGCTAAATTACGGAAGCAGTATCATGGGCATTAAGAACAAACACGAAAGTATACAAAATAAATCAGATGGCGCATTTTAATTGTTTATATACTCTTTATCCCTGTACGAAACAGAAAGAGCACTATTCAGAGGAATTCCCCTATAGGTTACTTTTACCAATATTCGCCTTTAATCAAACCCATATTCGCGCATGATCATCAACAATACCTGGTTCCTCTGAAAAATCGAATGGGCTAATCCAAGTTTGATACTCTAAAATGAATATGATCCATTGTGCGTCATTTTCGACCCTGTACTGCCTATAATATTTAATATAATACCATAACGTATAACTAACTCACTTGTGACATTAGATCATCCACTTTGTGTATTGCAGATTTTTTCAGTTTTCTTTCCTCGCGTAATTGTTTCCGTAATAAATCAACTTCACGAACTGATTTGTCTGCTTCCTGCTTTTTCGATTTGGCACTGGCATCCAGCAATGAGCCCATCTGTTCCAACATTGCATTTTTTTCGGAAATTTCAGCCATCTGATTTATTTCGGGAATTGGAAAACAATTCGGTTTGAAATTTGCTTGGTGAAGAATGCGATACCTCTGTCGTAATATCTAAAAGTTCATCTAGGCTGTCTGAGTTCCTCAATTGATGTTGAGTGCACTACATAAACAATAAAAAGGACACAGAGTTTTCTTGCAATTATATATATATATTATATGTACGTAAGGACGATAGAAATGTTTGGTGTTAGACCTCTTTCAGAAACACTTCCGTCTGTGCGGGTGGACTAAGAAACAAATAACCATCTGGAAGCTAATTCCACGTTTGTACTTAAGTGGCAGACGGATGTCACTGTTGCATGTGGCACTTCGGATAATGTGCCTAAACTCTCTTCGAATACCTCTTGGAACCAGAGACATTAAAAACGAAAAAATAAAGTGCAACAAAGGCTGAAACCAATTTTGTTCACCATAGATCAATTGTGGATGAATTCTTCACTAATTCTTACTACGGTTCGTTTAATAACTTGTGGTCACCTTTAACACCGTGCACTTAACGCGAACAATGTTTCAGCGCACTTGCACCTCACACTCGCCGATTACTAAAATCGAGCCCGGTATCAATGGGCACTGATTCAGTGACGCAGGATGAACGAACCATTGCTTTGCTGCCACTAGCACTTGGCGCATGCATGATTGGTCAGTGCATATACGTGTAGAGTCTGACGTCTTTCGATCATAAGTGATGAATGTGATTGTGTAGGAGAATAAGCAACTCGCTCATGAGTTGGAGCCTAAGTTGTTTCTCTGTCTAATTGGACGTTTGGTTTCATAATCTTTGTATTCGTCCTCTTTCGCAGATTGTCATTTACCATGCTCCATGGAGAACCTTCTGTCCGTCGACAGATGCATCCCACATCGAAACTCGGATTACATTCGTTTGTCTGGAGCATCAGTTCACGGGAAACTTACAGGTGCAAACTGGGGCCTAAACACGTGACAAGCTCCAGAGATACTCTGAAAGTTGCTTGGGTTAAGTAAGGTACAGAAGGTGAGCTAACCCACACAAAGATTATGCAACTTTCTGTACAAAATTTCAAACATTTCCCCCTTTTTATAATACCTCGATGCTGTTGTCACTATAAACGGGTTCGTATGTAACGCGTATTTCCCAAAGGTAAATAGCGGTATATACATATACTTGTATGAAACAGCTGTTATCTGAAACGCTGTCATTCAAACATTGCTTGTAGCATAAATAGAATCAATGAAGTGACTTACTAGTTGATCGATATGCATTTGTTTGACCATTGCCATCTGCTTATCTGTTGCCGCTTTCCTCTCAGCCGCATGCTTTTTCTCAACTTTGTCATTCATCTACATTGAAGATATTAAGAACGCTGATAAGAATAGAAACCCGTTGTGTGCAAATTATAACAAACGAACCAGTAAAAGTGCTATTAGTTGTTAGTGACTGTATGAACAGACAGCTCAAACGTTTCGCACCTTTAATTAAATATAATAATAGATTAGTTATCAGAAATTGGGAATTTACTTGAGTGGATCGATTTATTTGGCATTTATTCATTTCAAATGGATAGTTTCAGTTTCAATCTGTAAAAACATTAACCTTGCACTTCCGTGCACCGGTTTCGGTTGATGCCTTTGGTTACCCATTCGGATGAAGCAGTAGGAGAGATACAGAAAGATTCAAATGTTCAAAATACTGAGAACTCTAGTCAACCATAGCTGGAAAGAAACTTAGACGACGCACAAACGGCACAGTTTACGACACTTAGGCATATCACTCAGTGTATCTAACTAAACATCAGGGTTCCCAAAGAAAGACCCATTCGCCGGTGAGGGCCACGCGAAGTATGTTGTACCCTAAATTCTTTGACAAACATTTGGAAAACCATGATTCCCATCTGTCGCGTTCTTATCAACCCAAATAATCCCAGGTGCCTCCTGTTTACGAGACCCATCGGACATCACTCAGGGTTCAACTATTCAGAGGTTATCAGGTTTTAAAACGAAAATCCCCTTTCCACTTAGGTGCACTCAATGTCCGCACATTCTATCAGATCGGTCAACAATCCGCCTTGGTTATAACCCTCAAAACTTTCGAAGAAGATGTGTGCTTTCTCTCCGAAACACGCACACAAGATCCTACTTCCATTATTTCCCTGCGTTCTCCTAAACTAACCTCAACCTCACACTTCACTCTTTTTGCGTCAGGCGATTCGGTATTCAAAACTGGCGACGTTGCTGGCGTTGAGATTGCGCTTAGTGCCAAGGCTGAGCGATCGTTTCTTGACTGGATTCCAGTCAGTAGCCGATTGTGTGCTGTACGTCTCAACAGTTCAGCACGGGTCAACAGCTAAAGAACGAACCGTCGATGCTTAGTTGTCGTATCGGTGTATGCACCGTCCGATTGCAGTATACCTGAAATCAATGATGAATTCTCAATTACTCTAAAGTTTTCGATCAACTGACGTCTTATTGGAAGTCGCCGGGGAATTAAATGCTCAAGTGGGATCCCTTGATAAATCAGAAAGGTGTCTTGGCGGACCACATGCAATCCCAGCTAACTTGACTGACAACTTCCATTGTCTACTTAAACTCTGTGCGGACCACGGATTGTTCTTTTCGAACACCAACTTCTCATACAAGAAACGACACCGCTTTACATGGAAACCACCAACCCTTTCATAGCGCTGAACCCAAATCGACCACATCGCCATTAGTAACCGTTGAAAAGGGTCAATTCAAGACTGTTGTTCCTACCACTCAACAAATGTGGATACGGACCACCCTTTGCTACTAGCCAAATTCTCCCTACACATGGTAAACAACCAAAATAAATCCACGTTTACCCACTACACAATGCCGGTGGTTGTTGCGTATCGGTATTCGAAGAGGAACTGTTCGATCGCTTTTTAGTTTGACCACCAGCTGGAGGACTGAATCAACACTAGAATTCAATTAAGGAAGCTATGCAAATATCGACAAAAACGGTGTCAAACCCTGGAGCAGGTTCAAAGTACAATGGGTGTACTCATTGACCTCGGCTGCCATGTTGGACACCAGCAGAACCCTCCGTGTATGTGCCACATATGACACAGCTCCCAAAGCCCTCAAACACCGGCTCATCAAGAGTCTGAGGAATGATCGCGAGAAGTGGTAGGTAGAAAAGTGTAGAGTAATAGAGACAGCTACCGCTAATGGTAATAGTCGCAATCTTTTCCGTCAAATGCGGAATACGGGCCCCAAGAAAACAGCTATACAAGAGGAGATCAAGAGATCCGGTGGCACACTCATACACGATCAGTAACGCCGTCTTGATCAATGGGCTGAAAAGTTCGAAGCTCTGTTCAACTGGCCCCCTTGGACATCTGAAATATCTTTCTCCACCTCGACTGGGCAAATATTCCTTGTTGATACTATTCCTCCATCTGAAATGGACGTTTCTCGGGAAATAAGCTACCTCAAAATGCATAAGGCCTCCGACCCAGATGTCCTGTCCCCATCGGCGTTTAAGGATGGACGGTGAGCGTTAGTCTTGGAGTCGACGAAACTCCTGGTATTAGTATGGTAAAGGAAAGAGATTCCAAATGAATGATGTGAATAGGTGATCATACCGATTCACAAAAAGGTTGACAGGTCCTCTTGTGAATATCACAGAGGAACTGGTTTATTCAACATCATCTCTAAACTTTTCACTGGTATTGTACTCCATTGATTCATTGCCGCAAGTGAATGGTGCACGCGAGAGAACCTGGCTGATTTTAGACCTAGTCAGGTTTGTATCGACCACATATTCACTCTTCGATATTTAAACTACGCAAGTGATATCACCACTTCTTTTTCCTTATATGAACAATCGGAACTGGTTGCGTTCATCACAAAATCATCCCACCTCGTAACGGATTCCACGTCATTTTTTCTTAATCTTAATTATAAAAATGCCTTCGGTGTATTTGTGCTTTAAACCGTTTCTTATTTCCCTCTGACTGTGCACAGATTAATGGAGAGCCAATGAGGAAGAGCAACCATGTGGAGTACTTAGTGTCCACTCTTGAAAGTAATCTTTGACGGTCTTAACGTAACCAAACTGTTGCTCTTAAGCTAAAAGGTCTCTCCTTTTCAATAAGAACATTGCGCCACTACTGTTCTAATCAGTCTGGAATAGAAGAGTTTTTCCAACAGAGTCCTTTCCCCTTTGACACTCCCCTATGATTTTCCCAGGTTTTCTTGAATGCTGACTTCAAGCTGCTGAGGCACTTCNCACTTCCTCACAACAATCAGCCTTATTTCCCGAATTCTGGTACGTGGTCTGATAAACCACGTCTGTAGTGGGTATATTGATGCGTGCTGGACGTTTGCTGACAAAATTCCAGCTGATAACATTTCCCTTTAAATATGAACTTGAGTGCATGCGAATCTCCCCTCCACCTATTTCATCTAAAAGACCATCCTATATAGGATATCTGTCTACAGAAACTCTATTGCAATATATCTTGTCCGGATACCGACTGACAAATAGAGTGTTTGTTCTTAGCTATCTAAAGAAGTTATCAGGACCAAATGATGTTAAGACTGCATCGAAAAATCGATGCGTCATGTGTTGTTTTATTGTGAATGTTATCTCGATAGTAACACAGCGATGTCGGTGGAGAATTATATTCGCCGACGTCTCGATTACTGAGGGTAACCTTTCTCGCGGTTTCTTTTTTGATTGTGAAACCTGCCTCAATAATGTACCAGGATGATTTAAGACAAGAAAATGAAAACCGACAGAGAAAAATATCATTCTCTACTGACCTCTTTGTCTAGAGCTTTGCGCATATCGTTCAAATGCTTCTCCGTGTTCGACAGGTGATCACGTAATTTGGACATCTCCTCGTTGAGCATACGGACGCGTTGTTCAGACAACAAACCCAATCGGGTCACTTGTGTTTTGCTCTGATTGCGTTGTTCCTCTACACCGCTAATCTGCAAGCGCACACGGAAAAATATTGACCAGCAAGCAACAATGCAACATGGGAGAAATGGCAGATTCGATTCAAATGTCTATCGAATTTCGTCGTTTACAGGGCAAATAAACCGTGAACTGAAGAACTGGGAAGCACTGGCCAGTTGTTTCGGCTTGCTCGGATCTCATCAGCAGTGCGAATCCTTCGGCCCAACTGAGGAGCGATCCCACAGGCGGTCTCACAGTTAGAATGCTACCCTCTAGACCAGCGAATAGGTAGATTCGCACTACCGATCAGATCCACTCAGGTCAAAAAAGTTGAGCAGCTGATTCTTGGCATTTCAGTTCTCTTTTTCTGTGTACGACGAGAATTTGTCATATAACTGCGATGTCTTACCTGTTTCTCAAATGCACAACGCAGTGTGGTGTGTTGCCAGTGTGCCATCACACGAAGTCGAGTCATCATCTGTTGGAGTCGGATATTTCGCTGATGTAGTGAGTTGACCTCACGTGACAGTCTCAAATTACGTTCGGCCAAATCATCTTCTGGATAAAAAACAGTGAAAATTAGTGTTCGACAGGAAATTGTCACTTGCACCTCAATACGGGGTGACTGATTTTCAGTGAAACAGCAAACCACAGTTACTTATGCGGTGCTTGCAAAAATGAAGAACTGAGTGAACTGTAGAGAATGAAAATTCCTAAAACGGCATCAATAATGGCCATGACCTGTTTCCATTCACTGCACAGAACGCTTAACAATTATGTAAGCCAGCAGCGTACATGTATATTCCAAAGCAATGGCCGATTCCTGAGGTTTCGGCCAATTCCAAACATTGGAAATTCGTATACCCTTTAGATCGGCCATTTGAATAGGCAAAAGGAATGAGCGTTTATAAACAATTCGGTACACAGTGTTTATAAGTCCGCGTCATCCACGGAGCAAGGTAACCATATACATTTGGATGACCAAATTAGTTCAGGAAACTACGTTGTCTTAGCCACGACGAACAAAAAAATCAACAAACATAAGGCGTTGGTGAAATTGGTTCGACGTGTGAATTGGTCGTTTGATATTGTGAGTGTGGACGAGAGTATTGTGCATGCACAAGTGTCAATTGTTGTCATAACTGTGGGATGACTGTTCCATCAGATCGATTGATTGCCGTGGGTTCAGCGTTGATCAAGAGCGTTTCGGTTACCAAACGTTCCTTGTGATTTCTGAACACATGCTCTAGAATATGCTGGTTTTTGAAATCAACCGCCATGCGTATTGCTGGTCAGTGATTGTGGAATTGTGTTCCAATAGATTCCAAACTGCTGCATCATTTGGAACCTTCTTCGTTAGACGTATGTGCTCGGTCATTTATTTGTCTAGGATTTCGGAAGTCTGGCCGACGTAGGTTACAGGATAGTCTAGATAACGTATTCTATGGTCTACGTCAGAAGTGTCTACTTTTGTACGCGGGTTTTTGGAAGTAACCAGTTTAGAGCAACTTGTATCAGTGTTTTTAAGCACAACCCACATGTTGACATGGTTTAGTATCCGTCTTATGCCTTTGGATATGCTTCAACGATATGGAATCACAAAAGTAGACAACCAATCGTTTTTCGCATGGCTAAGTTAAGACCTAGCATAAGGGTATGAAAACCCTAGCCACTAATCTGGGTCACATAAGTCCCGTTAGGCCCCCTGGCTGAGGACCTCAGGATGATCATAACCGATGATTAGAGAAACTCAGTGATATGGCTGAGTGTCGTAAACAGTGGCGTTCGTACATCTCAATTTCCTAACAACATTAATCCACTGAAATTCTAAATTTTCTTATTGATCACACTTTTACTCTTTCCTGTTTTTCTCCTACTGTTCATTCAAATGAGCAGCCAAAGGACGCCGACCAAAACCGGTACACGGTAGTGCAGCTTAATGGTTGTATAAACTGAACTGAACTGATCTGATGATAACATGTGATCTAAGCCCTGACACTTGGAATAGCGAGCCACA
>UZAN01041615.1:20952-34324 GCA_900618425.1 Echinostoma caproni
GATAATTGAATGCAGTAATAAGGCTGCCCACATCATTAATGTTATTTGTTGTCCGCTTCCTCTATCCGCACAACAATCTGATCCCTTGCCATAACCGTCTTTCATATCCGTCTCACAGAGCTTCCTTTGCAAATAAAGCATTCAGTCTTTTGAATTCTGTCTGGATTTTCAACGTAAGCTTTTTTTCGTCTTGAAAGCTACTTATTCCTGTCCACAAATAGGTTTCAGCCGCTAGGAGCATACTCTGCCAGTGTGAACAAAATTTGTTTCCATAGGACAGCAAGAAACTTGAAAATCACATCAGCTGTTTAAAAGAACAGAGAGATTGTTGAACGGAGATAATGACAAGAGTTTTCCTTAGTAGAAAGAATCGGTCGGCTGAAAGATTCCAAAATTTTCATGTTCATTGGTGTAATCGCACGAGGTCCACGGATCAAACGGATTTCATCTATAATGGCTTGTAACGTGAAAATTACCGATTAGGCCCCTTGAAAAAGTTCTTCCAAAAGGGACGAAAACTGTCACCAACGCCGTTTGTTTGTTGGTGTTTTCGTTCGTCGTGGCTAAGCCAAGCTAATTTCCGCAATAATCCTGGGAACAAATCCGTTGTATTCATGGATCTCGTTAGTAAAATTTAGTTTTTCTTTAACATTTGCTTAGTTCATATCATCTTTTAACAGTAAGTTAAAATCTTAACGGTTACTCAAAATAGAGCACAACGTGCAGATGATGTGACAACATGCAAACTCTGTTTCTTTCACATTGAATTCGATTCAGACTTTAGCGATTAAGAAGTCAACACTGAAAATGTTTAGGTTTAATGTACTCAGTTACCGGACCCGTCGGAAATTTTGGCGTCTGGATTACCTCGCTCTGATTCAGAGGCTGTAGACACATTCTGACTAAACATACCGGCTGATGCTCGTGCACCGCTTCGTTCCTTGATTCGAGCCATTTCGGCGGAAGCTTCCTCTCGTACTTCGGCAATGCGTTGTAAAGTTATCGCATGCAGATGATCGCGGTATTCATCAATGCGCGCTTTTTGCTCGAAGCTCAATCCAAACAGTTTACGCATAGCCACATTGAATTCCCGTCGCACACGAACGCGTACCTTGGCTTCCGTTTTGCCATTGGCTTCTTCCAACTCTGCGATTCGGGCTCGCAGAGCCGTTACCTCTAGAGTATAGCACAATAAGATAGAGTTATGAATAAGGCTTTAAAATTAGGATTTCGTCTCGTTCCTAATAGTCGAAATAGGAGGTCAGAGAAGCATTCCACAGATAAATAATTGGATATACGAAGAAAACGTACCACAATATCTCTTATTTACCTTGACAATTAATTTTCTACTGTCCACCCTGAAATTTTGAATGATATAAGAATAATTCGCTCGCTTAATTTTGCATACGTTGTGCACACGATGAACAGTCAAATAATTTGTGGTAACCTTTTATGATTACCTGGACTCAAGCGCCCCACAAGGTTCATTCTAGGAATTCAAATTATGATATGTATCGTGAATGTTATAGTGTTAATAACGCAGCGATGTCGGTAGTGAATTATATTCACTATCGCCGTTTTATTAACACTATTACATACACGATGAAACAAAACATCGCGCATGGATTTTCCGATACACTTCAAACATCAATTGGTCCTGGTGTTTTAAAAATACTACATTTATTCGCCAATTTCGTTGACCGTCAAGCGAACTCATCAATCATCGATGACTTGTTTCCGTTGACGATCAGTTGTGAAATGTGCTTGGGAATAGTGATTAGGTGAGTTAGTTGAGTTAGCACTGACAACACACTAATGAACGTCACATGATCAAAACTATTAATGTTATTTCAATCCGTTGACAGCCCGTTATTGCATGTCACCTCAAGTCTTGTGCACTTGAGGTTTGTTCTTTGTATTGTATGATATTTTGTGACAAATTTGGTAATTTGGTAATTTATCGTTGATGATGATCGTGATCAAAACCGTGGTATACGTGATGGAGTTCAGTTGCGACTACTGCGATCACCTGAATGATTAACCACCCCTCAAAGAACTACCAAAATATCGCGAACAAAAGACGACAAAAGCCGAAAACGCCGAGTGGATTCGAGCAAAACTGGTGGGTGTTTGTCAGTCCTACCTTATGGCACCCATTCGATAACACTGCTACCTCACTTCAAAATACTACAAGACAATCAGGAACGTCAAATGTATGACAAACCTTAAATTTCTGAAACATGACAAAGGATCTGGAACAGTAAGTATGAGAAAGAGTATTATGTGAAATGTAAATATCTCGCGACATTTGTCTGCTTTCTATATTGATATTTGAAATTTGTCTACTAAACCCAAAATGCTCTCTTTGACCACTGACCTATCAATATGCACTCTGAGATGGTTTGTGTCCACTGTTTCGCCGTCCCAAATTTGAAGTGATCATAAATACATTGTGCAAACCCAGGTTTGTGAATGATCTGTTCAGGTTTGTGTTCAGCCTTGCGAATGTACATTATTTTCACGCTCTCGGAAAAGCGAGCCTTTATGGTCAAACACAAAACAGATGATATTATGCAACTCACCCAGAAGAAGATTATGCGCTTGTTCAGACATTTGGAACTGCACGGTCACACTGGTCTCCAGATCTTTTTGTTTGAGCGACTCTTTCAGGGCTTCGATTTCACGTTCACGGGCATACAGTAGACTGTGCTGGTTTTTCAATAGATTTTCATAATACATTGAATAGCTGTCAAAGAGAGACGAACAAGGAAATCGGGTTGGCTAAAGTTTGTCTAAAATTATGCCAAACAGAACGTGTCAACCGGTGTGTAGCACCACAAAGCGAGTTGTTTAATTAAAAAATGTTAAAGGTAACCCGATGAACTGTAGTCACACCCATATAATGGGTAGAATGAATCAGGAAATAATTATTTGAATGATATTGTCTTCATGAAAAACATTTCCTTTCTCTCAAGAATCAATGACTATGAGGAGCTTAAGTTATATGCAGATCAGGCTTTTGATGTTTAATGTGCTGGTTGATCGGAGAAGGCTTGCCAATGCGATCTTGGATGAGGATAGAAGGAACCAGAAAAAATAGTATCATGCATATGGAAATATTGATAAAGCAGCTTAACATAAAAATTTTGGAAGCGTTGCGATGATCCAGCAGTATTCTCAACGAAATCTTTCATCTTGATTGTTAGGACGAAGCCCACAGAACCCCCTAGGCCACGATCGATTCGCGTAAGACCACAAGTGCGTTAGCATCGCTCAAAGCCGAATCGATTTCGAATTGAATGACTAAGGCGGATTAAACAGCTGTGGTCAACCTGAGCCAACCGGAGTGTCAGGTTGGTGTATCACCACGTCGTTTCTCGTACGCCCAACCTGCTACATATATTTGCGTATTGTATCATGATCAATACTATACTCTGGTTGTCCCCTTCTCAGCCGCATTCTCTCTCTCCGTTGTTTCGGATTATTCAAGAGGCGCTCGTACATATCATACGTCTTGGCAAGACATACCATTTAGAGATATTGATAGGATAACATTTTGCTGGTATTTTGCATTATAACTCAGTTATTTGAAAGTAGTGTTATGGCATGAGTTATTTTAATTTTTCAATTCTGTTTACATGAAATCCATTTATTGTGTGACCAAGTCTCAGGAGGGGAACGCGGTTGATCAAGTGATTGCCATGTGCTACACATAAAAGAGAAGGTTAGGTGATTAGGCCAGGTTTCGAACACACGACATCCGGAGGTATGTGACGGTGACCACCTGGCTGACCATCCTACAGCTTTGCTCCGATCCGCAGCTCCGACCGTGAACCTAGAATGGAAAACTCTTATATTGTATATCGCTTTTGGCCTATGCCGTATTCGAATTAGGAACGAAAGAACGGATCATGAATCACATTGGCAAATACAGTTGTCGGACCGTTGTGTTCATGTGTCTTCTACCCAAATACCAATGTGTATAGCACAAATAATACTGGTCAAACAATCATCAAACAACCGCCGTCCATGTTCTTCGAGTTATGGTAATAACTATTCGCAATCCAATGTTCCTTCCCCCGTTCGCATCAGACTACTAAGAAGTATCATTGAGTGATTATATCCCTATCAGTTAAACTTTTGTTTTGTTTACCTCAAAAAGTGGCCTGAAACTGATAGATACGGAACGCTTATTGCAGTGGTTACGATATATGTATTCGTAGAATTGCATTTTCCCATCAAAGTAAAATTTTCCTGGATGCCGGTTCTGCGAGCCGAAAGGTGCAACCCATGGAGATCGCACCGCTGACCCCACACAACTGGCACAAATGATACCCAGCATCACGCGCGACCGCTGCCCCTCCGTACGTATGCTTTTGAATTACAGCACGCTTCGGCATCGCAGTTCAATTTCCTTGCATCTACTGCACTTCATCTAAGTGGATTGCATTTTCCTTGTCTGTCTTTTTTTATTCGAGAACTAAAGTGAATTGTAAACCTTTTCAATGCTGCATCGCAATATCTCTCAATTGGAATTTCTTTGCTGGGCTTATGTTACGACTAGCTATCAGCTGAGTAGACCTTGTTTCTATCTTTGCTGTCACCTACTGCTACCGCTACCCTTTTATTTGTTGCTGAAAGGACTGAATGTTACTTTTTCTGTTTTACCATTGCCGTTTGGTTTTAGGAACCACGATTCATGTCATTTGCCAAAAACACTGCTACCTGATTGAAATTCGTTCTGTTTCCCGTAGCCGTGCACTCCCTATATCATGTGTATACATACATACTGAGACTAATTTACCGAAGAAATACCATCTGCTAAGGCGTTACAGCACATTTTACACGGTCTTTGTTTGAACTGCTTGGCCATTGATCAATCATACTGGTCCGTTGTCCAAAGCACTGAAACCGTGCGCATCACACTGTGGCTGGCGATATCTTGTAGGCTAGGATAATCACAAAACTCTCCCTTAAAAGGAGCTTCTTCGGTTTAAGATGCTCTCGTGCTTGATTTTCATAGCAGCAGCGAAGCGTTCTCCTTAGAAGGAGCACGCGCATTGAGCTGTTTGTTACGGTTCTCCGTATCCGGTAACGATGTACCAACGATAGAGTTTTTATGTCTATTACGTTTTAACACCTGCTTGTTATACTAGAGGATGGAATCGCGACAAGATGATGTGTTACCGGCACGTACCAATGATTTGAATTTGGCGCTTTTGTATGCCAGGATCTCGGTATGCACAAGTGTTCAAGCAGCAAACGCTTCAAAGTTTTGTATGGAGTTTTTGCCAGAGCCTCAGGAGATGCCAAATTCTTCAGTAATGAATACAGGTCACCGCCACCCGAAGTGAGAAATAGTGCCAATTGGCTCTGCGCGCTACTCTTGCAAATGCTGTACCACAACTCAAATCACTTCACCCATTCCACGATCACTGACAAGCAGGCAGGTTCAATTGCTCGATAGCTGACAGCTCCATTGCGTGACGCTAAATTTTAATAGTTAGAATACGCACGAAACACGGTAGCGAACGAAAAACGGGGTCGTACTAACAATTCTGGGCTAGCATCACTCCTCAAAGAGATGCAGGAACAAGGCCACAGAATTTGGGGTTCACTTACTGAGATAAATCTACCGGATTAAATGAAATGTAAATAGAAAAAGTATTTGTCAAATGGGCATCAACCAACTATCCTTGTTTTTCCAGTTTCAAGGTTTTTTTGAAACTGATTGCTCGATAATGTTGGCCGTGGTCGAAATTTCAAAACCTGGAAGGCGTATTCGTTTGGCTGGCGTTGCCTCGGTGGGTTGACTCACCACAGAGTCTCCATTGTCTAAACTTGAATGGCTAACTCCACTCTTTCCATATGTTATTTATAATGCATCGTTAATTTCTGAAGTGATCAATGCCTACTCCCAAATAAATAACTAAAAAAAAGAGTGAAACTCGAGTCTTGTGCTTCCTGAGTGTACGGTTGAGTGAATAAACTGAGGGTTGTCCCCAGTGGTCAAATGGGAAAGATGACAAGTGGAGATCAAAAATAGCAAAATTGATAAAATAAGAATCGAAAACTACTTTGCAAGCTCTAGGACCTTCCAAATTTCGAAACCACGTGCACGACCGGACACGGTGCAAATGAATAAAAACAAAAAATAAGTAAAATCAGGATCAAAGATCAATTATTGAACCAATTTACTTCTCGTATGATTCACGTTGAACGCGCATTACCGAGATCGCCAGGGTTTGAAGCACTTCGTTCAGTTTGTCTTTTGTTATCGAGTACTGATTGGTTCGCTCGTCTAATTGCATGTTGGACATCAAATCCACAATAAATTCGTCTGCTAGTGCCGGACGTTTGAATGACATGGCTTCTTTCATGGCCTGTGTGACAAGATAAAGAGCCAAACAATCTGTTTATAAATATCTTGAGGCTGGGAGAGAAGAAGAATGTTTATCAATCCCTGATATTTAATTCATTAAATTTTTACCTGGAAAGGAGGTGAGGGTGTTTTATTTTTCCTTTACAGCAATATTTATGAATATTTAGATGAATGTCATCCACGAGATGCATGCATTTGATCTACGGTTATCGATCGATAAGGTCCGTAAGGACAACCAGCGACCGATACAAAGGTGATCGACCATTGAACATAGGGGCCATCAATGCATGAATTTGGTGTCAGGGCAAGCACGCTATGTCTACTGCTACTTGTCCCCAAAGCTGTGGTTTATGTGTTACGGCAATAAACTTTTCTCTCAGTAAACCAACGGCCTCAAGAGATGATCATATAATAAATATTACATCGACCGAGTCAGTTTAATTTTCAGATTCAGTTTTTACAACCATTACCAAGCATTTTCATGTGCCGGTTCTGGGCAGACCTGATTGGCAGTCACCCCCTTCGCCAAAAACCACAATACTATGGTGACTACTCATGAGTAGCCTGAATATACTTATTTATGAATTCGTTCTGGGGAGGCTAGAAAGAGAATTCAAAAACGTAGTAAATGAAAAATATGCAGATAAATCGACGTGATAACGTTCACTGACGTGTTTCAAACAAGTTTCTTAATCCATATCGATGTTGGAGGGTGAAAACCGAAACCAATTTTGGTACTTGACATCGTTCAAATGGTCCCACCTCCTGCCCCATTGGAGTCCAAAACTGCCTTCATTATCCTTCTTATCGGGCTACAGTAGCCTTCTCTTTTCTTCGGTTCAGTCATAAGTTTGAGACACCCAAACAATTTCCGATGGTTTTTCAAGTCCATATTTATATCTTTTTCGCAACAGTTCGATCCATTTTCATGATCCTGGACGGACAGCCAAGGTGTTCGTTTAGGGAAGCAGTTTGTACGAACACCATAGGAAATTCCAGAACAAAATAAGCTATTAATTCCACAAAAATAGCCAGCCATAGTTTGGAATTCTCAAAGGTGCACAAAGATGAGTGAGCATATAAATAAATTTAGGTTATTAAATATGAAGTTAACATCGGCAAATTTTAGTATTCTTAATATATCTTTCAGGAGACAAATTTTCATGTAAAAGTTGTTCAGCTGGATAGCATGATAAAAGTATTTCCCGGGGGGAGATTGTTAATCAGGTCTACTCGGTTTTGTTTACTGTCTTTTCGATGGACTGAATGTATTCCACAGTCGATGGAGTTCGCCTGGTTTCAATTCAATCGTACCATCTGCCGATTTTTCCATAGAGTGCTAGTCATATTTCATCCCGTGCATTCTACATAGGGAAAGATGAAAGACAAATTCATCTCGCAACTTCTCTCTTCTGATCATCCTTATGAATGGACAGATGGAACGGAATATTCCAAACACTAGAGATTTATTATGGTTATGGATGTATGGTATTTGTAGGATTAGACTCACCGGTCGCTTCCAAAGATCAAGCGGTAAATTTCCTTCTTCGCGATTCCTCTCTTTGATGACCAGATCCGTCTGCTTCACGACCAATTTTCGCAAATCGGCTATCATGTAAAACTCAAACGCTTCGATCAATTTTAGGAGCTATCATAAGACAAATCATAAGACAAATAAGGTGGAGAAGTCATAATTCATTTGAAAACGTCTCATATTGCTCGTGTAAAATCCAACTTAACTATATGCATCATTCGAAAATGGTATGACATATATTAAGCATAATTCATCCGAGAGCTTTTAGATTTTTGGATTTCGAGAATTTCACATTATCATGCGCCTGCACTTGGGGCAAAACCCACTGCGCAATATTATTTTTGATAATCGGAATAGTACTGTATGTAGGAATACCAGAACTCGTACTGTAATGCTCAGAACTGGATTGGCTCCAACCCGAACTGCGGACACCAACGAAATACACGAGAAATTGATAACAGCGAATGCTTATGTTAATTGATAGAATTAGGGCATATTTTATAGAATGTAATAGAGCATATGATTGGTTGAAGGACCGTCGTCCAATCATGTAGCCGTTTGCGCCGACGCATCATATGTCCTAACTCGGGTATCATGTTCGCCCGGTGTACCATTGTCCGAGCTTCCTGAACGGTGATTGGGTGATATGAAACCGTACATAGTTGTGCTTAGAATGCGGTCACGGAAGTCCGGATCACCAAATATTTGATTGAAAGTGTATCTTGATTGAAGGTCGGATAAATGTAAAAAGCAATAACCAAAGAGTGATGGTTTATAATAATTCTCAGTGATTCTTGATAGCCTGTTCTCAGATTGTTTAGGTTTTAGTGCTTAACTCAAATTCTTTCATGTGATGTGGGTTAAAACTCGATGTACCGTCAATCTTATTACCTCGAGTTTCATTAGCACAAAATAAATCAAGTTTGCTTCGATGCGCTAAAAACTTTAGCATCACTTGTTCGGTTGTCTGACCAGACTAGAGCAATATGGTTTATATAAACAAAGGTGCTTATACAACTCTACAGCATGTCTGACAATGGACCCCTGAAAATCACCCAACCAAACAGTTAATCGAAAGCGGTATACACGCGATTCCGTGACGGACAAGGAGTCAAGCGAACTGTGGTCGCAATTCTTCAGTGTGTGCGTAAGTACTAACTCATCCCAGTCGCGACTCTCGAAATTTAGTCACCAATCAGTCTTATTATTTGTAGAAGGGGTGGATTAACATGAACCAACTTCGACAGCGTTGTTCATGACTGCGTTTACAGTGTGAACAGTATATACCAAATTTAGACGCGGCACCCAGATTTGGCATTGATTAGTTTAAGCGGGTTTGACATCGGATTTTAGTTCCTCTCGACGTTGGGATGGTTGGGGAGCAAAGGTCCTGACAGGGTTGTGGACTGTCGACCGTCAGGCTTCGTTAGCCACCTATCATCACCTTTTTAGCAAATGATTTCGGTATGCAACTAAGACTGCCGAGGATGTGAAATGCCATACAGTGAATTTTACGCGAAGATCAACCAACCTGACGTTGTCGAACGACGATTTCCGGAATTCCTTTGGGCATGACAAATATATCTGTCTCATCCAATGGACCAATTGAAAACATATCGTGCTGACGGTATTGTATTGCAAGACTCCGTAGAAGAGGATATAGCTTTTCACGTTTATAAATGGAGCTAAAGAAGATGGAATGAAAGTTTATGATTTTACGCTCATCGGGTGTATATTGCTTCATAGGGGCAGTAAATGTCGGGAAATATACTGTTTTAAGGGCGCATAAGTCACTTGCTTGACATTGCATAATGAACTGGTCTTAACTCAGCAGGGAATTTTTGATTGTATTTCTTTTGAAGAGATGAATATTGCCTCAAAACAAAATCGGCGAAAATGAACTTTGCATGCATTGAGCAATGATTTCCCTTTTCCAAAAATGTGGGTAAAGCTGTTTTCGGTAGAGAATTTTAGCCGTATTCTGCTATGCAAGCAGCAGGATGGAGAACATATTGAACAACATTTTAAAATAAATATGCATTTTGCCATAACATTTATTCTTTCTTTCTTTCGAAATTCTATCTCCGATGTGGTTGGCCTGAACGTTCAAAGGGAAAACAGCCCGTTGGTAAAAATCGAAGAAGAGTTTTGCGTTGGTCTATATTAGCGGATATTGTAGTCCGTACTTGAGACGAGTTCAAAGTTTTATAACGCTTATCCGTTTACTTACCCATCTAAAACAATAGTGCATGTATTTTAGTCGTGTCAAACTTCGGTCCAGGGACATCATCGCTTGAACTTTTTCCATTCCGAATTTCCCAAATGATGCATTGTTCACAACTGATTCTCCTGTGGTGGTCCTCTACCAACACTTAAGTAGCTCGTTTTCTAAACTTATCCTCCTCCTATGCCGGCCAGAAAATCACACGATCAATCGGGCTCATTTATCGAGTTATCGGATAGTGTAGCCGCAACAAGAGACCTGGGACTTGCCCAGCTAACCCGAGGAAGAAACCACANGAAACCACACCTTGTCCACAGCCGCAAGCCTTTAGCAGCATCATTGGACTTCGATTGTAAAGCAGGCGTGTCTTCACCCCATGGTTGGACTGAACGTGACAACAAGAGAGTCAGGAAAAGTACAATACAATGTGAAACGATGGGAGAATCGCACTACCGTACTGTCCACATAGAAATATGACATCCTAAATTGATATTCGGACGTCTTGAAATGATGTGATATCTTCAGTTGACACTCGAACAATAATTAATAAGGGGCTGTTCTCGAATAGCAACATCCAAATACCGAACTGCATGCTAACTTAAGATTTTCGTTACTTGTTCACACAACTGTCAAACATCGAAGAAAAATGGTATCGAAGTAGTTTCTCTCTATGTGAATCGCTTACCAAAATGTCTTAAATAAACTTGGTGTATCGATCCGTTCGACCCCGAGACGACGCTTACCCCAAGCGTACTTCAACAATTCCACTCGTTTCCACAGTATGAGGAATTTTTTTATCAGCGTGTATGCCTCAACTGGAGTGTCTTGTGTGCTTAATTTCAACGATTTGTCCGTTCCTTTACGTGTTTAAAGCAGAAAGCAAAACGGGGCGAGTCATATTCGAACAAAAGGTTATATTAGTGTATTTAAAAGTCATACGAGTAGATAAAGTAGAGATGGCATTAGGAGATTTATACTAAAAACACAAACTGAATACTGCGGCCACAAAAAGCAATTAGTCACTCGAATTCTATCTTTGGTACTCTGATCCACTGGTTAATCATTACTCGGTGTAGAATATGTACCATTTTTTATGATCCAAAGAGTTAGGTTGTGACGACAGAACTGGAGTGGTTAATCAAGTCCATAAATTTCCCCTTGAAGTTCACCTACTCTGGTTGGGAAGCACGCCTATTGGTTTCTACGGCTCCTAAGGGCTCTCGCTTCCGAGATCTGAAAGCGGCTTTCGACTCAGTCGACCGTCCTAAACCCTGGCGCTGTCTCTCTCTGAAAGTTGCACCCAGAAGTTAATTTCAATCTAACAATCCCTTTATACGAATAGTCGAAGCCGAGCCTAAGACACCTTCATCCGAGTTCACTACGGAAAGTGGTGTTCGACAGGGTTGCCCTCTCTCCTTTTTTATTTAAGATTTTATGGATTTGATTATGGAAACAGCCCTAGCCTCATGTGAGGATAGGGGATTTACTCCCAGGTGACAGGCTTTCTGATCTGGAGGACGCAGATGACGCTGTGCTGCTAAGACAAGATCAGGTAAGTTGCAAGCCTTTCTAAATAGTTCCACTGCCAGTGTAGCGACGTTCGGCATCAAATCCCGGTGAAACACCAAGGATCGCCAAAACTGTCACGGGAACAGTTGCATGCACATAGTTTTCTAGATGGCAAGAATACAATGCAGCACTGATAACTTCAGGCTGTATGAGGAGAAATACCTCTATCAAGAAATCGTCCGCAATTGCTACATTGGCAACTTCGTCAAACGGACAATAACTCAAACGAAACCAAACACACGAATAACGGACAACTGAATAAAAAAAATACCCCTACCGTATGTGAAGAAAGCGTTTGAAAGGTCCACGAGAATACTGAAGCCACATAACATTTAAGTCGCCCACAAACCAACGAAAACACTACGGAGAGTCTTATCGAAAATCAAGAAGTAATAAAAAGACGAAAATAGAGAAAATGTGATCCAACTCATCAACTGCAAAGACTGCAAAAAGTACTACATCAGTCAAACAGAGAGAAAACGAGCAACTCGCGTGCACGAACATAAACTAGCCGTCAGAAGACACGATGCGCTCTCACTCATCTCAATTCACGACGACCGAGAAGGACACAACTTCGACTTTGAAAACATCAAAGTCGTCGATCAGACAAGCACCAAGCACGCAAGTGAATTTCTGAAAGCTTGTCATTCATCGGAAATCTCGGTCAACCGACACATTGACGTCGATCAAGTCTACACCACCATGCAAAACCGGACCAATCAACGCAAAGACAGTGGGTTGTCTCACACGTGACAACCGGAAAACAGTATTAATTAGACCGATCGATCAACGATTAGAACTGACCATCCTTTACGTTTCACCTCCATCCATATTCCTCCGCAATTTAATTAAACCATACATTCGTAATCACTAGACTTGAGCTTTGCTTTTATCAGAGCTTATCAATAGTGTATATTCACCGTCCCGTCCAGGATTTGAATACAAATGAAAAATCAACAACAGAAGACATATGTGGGAGAATTGATATTGACCATCACTTTTGCGTGCTCTCATTCAGCTGTAAACATACATTTATATGATTATGTTAAACCAGGAAGCATACGAGTTGAAATGAGTCATTTGAACAAAGTGTTGGACAAGTGAGTCGAGTGATTTGTTTTTGGTTAGGGGTTGAGCTAACGTAAGATGTGAAAATTTGATATGGAGGTGAACTGTTTCGAACGATGTGGCGAAAAATATAACTCGGAAAAAAACTCTTCTGTAATTGTGTTCCACTCTAACAACATAAACGGCCTTTGCGTCTAACGGGATCTCAATCAAGTGGAAATCATTAACCAGACCAGATCAAGCTTTAACCGTTTCTTTGACTGATTAAATATTATCTTTTGCCTTATCTGACACGAAAATGAGACTAACCTTGGGCGCCACTCAGCACAGTTGAACTGACAGTTTGTGGTCCCTGAGTTAAATTGGCACTTTGAGAACTGCTTTTTACAACTGTGTTCTCGGTGCTTGGGGTGGCGGTTATCGTGTTCGGTCCACCACCGCCACTAGGTAGTCCACCTACAGCGGATGTGGTAGTCGAACTCACTCCCTGACCAGAAATCGGTGTCGCATTGGCTGCCTGCACGGGAACACTGGAGCTGATCGCGGGTACTTCACGTCGTCGATCACGAGTTCGCTTACCCAGCATACAGTGCAT
>UZAN01041616.1:0-10565 GCA_900618425.1 Echinostoma caproni
GGCCGTGGCCATCTCCTGTCCTGTGCAAACTGACTGACTGACTGACTGACCTGAACTGAACTGAAGAATCCAAAATAAATCATGCCATTTGGAAACGTGAAGGATGTTCAAGATGTCCTTACTAAGGCTTCAGCCTCTTCATTCTGGTGAATCTGATTGGATGGCATATGGACTTGACCGCTGTTACCCGTGTAACCTAATCAATTTATCCTATTTCTCATTTTTATTTCAGCAGAGCTGGGTGCCCACGTTGTGAGCATACCATCGAAAGAATTCTGGACGCTCGACTGGCTGTGGCCGTATTCAGTCCTGTGCAACCTGACCTGACCTAATTTGTTTAAATCCACTGATTATAGTTAGAGTTCATCCATCCGCAGTGGCACGTTTTTAATTATGTCCAACCTGTCTGTGAAATCACAAAATTGTGAGTTCTAAAGCTCTTAAAATCGAAATTGCAGTTTCTGTTAAGCTCAAATTATTCCAGGAATTATGTGGGAAGCTCTTCAGTGGAGTTGGTAATGCGCCATCATCTAGTGATATAATCGGACATCTAAAATTTTTCCAAAATACGCTGCAGAAGTAAGTGGTGTGAAAAACGAAATAATACTTCTTGTCAGTATATCAAAGGAAATTCATGAACTTCAAATAGAGAGGTTTTACAGTAGGACAAAAGATGAACAATGGCGAATGAAGAACTTGCCCCAGTTGGACTACGGAGATCTGTATTTATGCCTTTTAAATCTTTCCGAAAATGTACAGAAACTCACCAATCAGTCAGGTAAGGCGGAAATTAATTCCAGGTCAAGTGTGAAATCTGTGTTTTGTGTTATTTTGTGGATATACTCGCGTGAGAGATTAAATATGGTGACCATATATGGTTATAACCATATATGCTGCGCTTACGAGCGCACGCTAGCTAAGCTGATAGTGACCACTTGTTTACTTGTTCGCTTAATAATGTTTATTCTGACAATTTTATTTTCAGAGGTTGATGGAAAGCACCAATGATTCAATTTGCCATAGCAACCCGAATCGATTATACACGGGCACCCTGCCCTCTGCCCTCAATACTGGAGACTGGAGACTAACCATTTATAAGCCATTCTAACCTAGCTTTTCCCTCGCATGTAGCACGGGACAGGAAATGACAGTTCATAGGAATTGCTGCCCGAGCCAGTATGGTGGTCCAGGTTTTTGCGTCTACGGGCCACGCATGTCTCGTAACGCTTCGACAGTGACTTGATCGGTCCCTGGTATTTTAAGGGTATTACCGCAGAGCAGGGACGCGAATCCGGTTTGTTGTGGGTGGAAGCAGAGCCAACCGATTAGTCACAGACTAACCAGGAGGTCTGAGTACCCTTCCAGTAAACAGTAGAGAACCCGCAGGCATGCGAAGATAGGTTAAGAGAAGAGAAGTAAACCAGTACGGGGAGGAGGGTGTGGGGATCTGGAGTTAGACAAAGTGAGGTAAGAGGTAGTTGAAATAAATGGGATGATATAGGTAATAATAAAACAAGATGAATGGATGGTGGTTTCTAGGAAAGCTAAAGATGTAGCTACCACCTAAGACTATTTTTCTTCGGGCTGATTCGGGGAAGGTTACGTTCCACACTTCCTCAAACCTTTTCCGGAACAGGTCACGCGTGGACGCCGAGACAACCTCATTAGGAAGTCTGTTCCAGGCGTTGACCACTCTATGATAGAAGTAGTTGGCCCTTTCTCTCTTTAATGCACGAGGTTTGACCAGCTTCAGCTGGTGTCATCTTAGAGCTGAGTTTTCACTGAGGGAGAAGAGCTGTCTGCTAGGCTGCGAACGTCTCTTCAGTAGCTCTATCAGATCACCCTCCAATCGTCTGCGAGATAGAGAGAACAAGTTTAGCTCTCTCAGGCGCCTCGGGTACGACAGCATCCTCAGGGCAGAAGAAAGCCTAGTGAAAAGTCTCTGGACGAATTCTAGAGCCTTTTGGTCGCGTACGGAGTTTGGCGTCCATGCCTGCACGTAGTAATCCAGGTGTGGTTGTCTTACACAATTGGGTTTAATTTTTAAGAGTCTCTTCAAACCCAAACAAGGAATCCAATTAGACTTCTTGAATGGATTTTAAATGGGAGTTGAATGAGTCTGCTGTGGTACTCTACATGTCGTCATCTCAAAGAGATTCAAATGAACAAATTATTCGCAGGTGTACATAGATTACGTGTATTTCTCGCAGTGCATATTGAAGTTGACTTGTAACTGATTTCTAAATGCAATTCATGATACTGAGTAGTTTAAATCAGCATAAGGCAACCATATTTAAAAAAACGGCCATGAGCTCATATGTTTTGGTCTTCCGACCAACATATTTAGCTCAAATAAAGCAACATTATATTTCGAATAAATGAAAAAGTAAAGTCAAAAAGGATTACAAATAAATAAAATAAGCTGAAAAAGTTTTGCAATCAATCCATTTTTATTAAGCATTCTGATGTTTGAAGTTCATTTGATTTGTACAGATTCAATGTTTTTCTCCTTTTGCGTATTTATGTGATTTGCTATATGTTTCACTTTTAAATCTTACCATATATATATGAACTAATCAGCCTCACGTGGTGAAACATAAATCCAACAAACAAATTAGCGGAGCAGATTCATTTGCGTCAGTCCCAATAAATAATCAGCGGAAGATCAACCTATCATATGGAACATTTTATAAAAAGTTATAAAATGACGATAACAGTCTGAAATCAGCTTTTGGAATTCATGCCAGCGTTACTGTTTTCTTTACAAGTAAATGCATTTACGGATGAATGAATACAAGCCCATTCACTGTATTCTAACTCAGGCTTCTTTGGATAAATTACCATTATACAGAGCAAATCAACACATTGTCACGGTTGTTTACTATCTCGAACAATGCCATAATCCTAATAGTTATGCGACACCCATTTATGGACACTTATCAGTTTTACCGTCAAAGAAACACAATTATTTTTTATTTAAAAAATTCTTTGACTGAAAGCAATAATATATCCGTTTAATGAATTCATAAATTTTATTTCACAAGTATCAGTATACCGTTTTATTTTTATTTTTATCCCTTCTAAAACACTGCTTGTGCGCAGTCCCAGAACTCAAATGGGATCGTTCTCATAAATGAATTCCAAGGGTGATTCAAACGGGACCTAAAACAGCCTGTTCGGCGTCCCGCTTTGTTTACAGATTTATAAGTTGGTTGCGTTCAGTATCAATTAAGGAAGCATACGACCGAAGTAAAAAAATAATCTTCCATAAATCCTTTAGTTGTAATTAAACAAATTGCCCACACACCACTGTGAGGATTAGTTCATTGTCTGTTCAACTAAAAGGACAAAAATATATGATGTTTCAACTTTTTTTCATGGTGATGGACAATAAGGTATTTCAGTCATCATTTATTGTAATTTGATTCAGAAATCGCTTTCATAGGCTCTGTCTTCCTATTTTTGAACTACACTTTGGTTTAAGGTCCTCGCTGATGTAGATTCTAAGAGCTTCACATGTTTACTGCGCTGTTGCTTCTGACTTTCCTTAGCTTTTTTTTGTACACCACTTTTCCGAAGTCTTAAATTTCCACAACAGGTCCTCCGGGTTAACCCTTCTTTGCCGTACCGGTATCTTTCAGGTCTCCGCGAAACGTGCTCCTCTCTGATAAAAATATTGCGAAGTCACTAATTTACTGTTTAAGCTTCGCTCCCCTCTGGTCTACAATCAGTCATTTAACGAGTCTTCAAAAACTTCTTACGTAGATATTTTTGGATTTTAAAAACGATGATCGTGGCTTAATACTACTTTCAAAATGAGCTTTAAATGTAGCTCTTCCGAAAGCATAAATACGTATATGCTACGAAGTGGTAGGCTTCTTCAAGAGCTATTCAAATAGCTGTTATTTACTGTTCGGCCTATCTCAGATCAGAATTCGAAATGATTCTAAATTTTAAAACCTTATATAGAGCTTGTATAGTGAGCGAATCTTTCATCGCCAGGTGTCAACGTTTCAATCTACTTAATTGTATTCTATCTTGATTAGGTAACCGCTTTCATTGATTTTTTCTGTCATGTACTACTTTTAATAAGCATTATATTTTTCAAAATATACCGGGTTTTGTTATAATCAAATATTCAACGCATTTCCTGCAGCGCCAAAACATTATTATTAATAAGACTATGCTCGTAAATTACTGAACAGCAATTCATCTTTATTGTTAGTTCTGAAAGTTTCTAGGCCTGCCGAAATTGTGATCAACGTTACATTCCTGCTTTATTTGTTTAGAACTATTTATTCTAACAAGTTGGTAACAAAAATCAGAATACTAGGGTAAAGCAGATCTCTGCTGAACGTGATTCAGATGGGAGAAAATATAGAATAAATGTGTCTACATAGAACGTTTTCAATACCCACACACCCAGTTAAAACAGTCAAATTGTCACATTGTATCCGTTACGTGGTTTTAGAGAATTCATCAAACGTGTGAAACCAATGTGGCATAAACTGTAAAGGGCAAAGGCTGATGAACATAATGTTTATAAACGTCGCTTTTTCGCCCTCAAGATAACATCTTCTGAGACAATTTTTCACTATTTTCAAAAATCTCTTGTTTCTGGCAAGTTATCAGTTGAACAGGCAAATCAGAATACAAACACTGCTAAAGGAATTCCTTTTGCTATAACCTCATCAGTCGCGCACATACTGCAATGAACAAGATAGACAAATGAGGGGAATCAAGACATGTAGTTAGGTGTGTGTGTCTTTGTGTGCGCGCGCTTGCGTGTGTTTGTGTACTGTGCATGTGAGTATGTGTGATTAGATACATCCAGGGAAGGTCTGGAATCAAGGTTATACGCTTTTGGACACAAAACGTGGGTTTGTTGTGAGCGGTCAATAATGCCTTGAGTATCCTTAGTCGGTGTTTGTCAAAAAGACGTAACAACTAAGATTTCTTGAATCACTTTATTCTTTTATCTTGTCCAATGTTTTACGTACGTGACCAATGCGAGTATACGGACGACATTCTCCAGGCAGTGTTTGTCTTCTGACTTGTCTGTTCAAATTAATTATGGGATCTAAATGTTTTAGCTTATAATTTGTTCACTATATTCGAGCAAATATTAGACGTCAAGGTCCCCTAATCACAGTTTAACAGACACCTCCCGTCCATAAAAGTGGTACCACATTATATTTTTCGTCTAATAGTAGTAATGGCATATGTTTAGGCTGAATATAGTATATAATGAAGTTTGCAATTGGCGTTTCGGCCAAACGATGCTTTCAGAAGATTTTTACTTCCTTTATAAACGTCCCACTTGGTTATTTATTTATTCATTATAAAAAAGTAGTCAACTTTCAGAAAAGGAAACCGCGGCCATACGGTGGCTGTCTGAGGATACACAAAATAAGGGAATTGGGTGGAGCTAACGAAATTCGAACCCGATCTGTGCGATTGTTGTTACTACTTTCCTCGATTTCTCATGTGCATGAGAGATGATCATGATCATGATCATATTGTATAATACTAATGATCCATTGCTTGATTTTGCTAGCAATAGAGGGATATCATGCAACACCTAGCACCGTGCTGTTTTTGGAATGACAATATTTTTATTCTTATGTTGATCAGAATATTTTATTCAGCTTATGAATAAGATCTTTTAACTGACCGTGATCTTTAATTGATTTTGTATCTGAAAAGGATTGAGGGGAGAAATTTTGCTACTTGCAAAACTGAACCAAAGACAAATCGACCATTCTAACGACTGTAAAGTGACTTGGAACGGTTAACAAATATATCCTCTCAACTGCATCCTTAACCAGAACAAGTGAAATTGCGCTTAGATTCATTTAAATCTGCATCAACAAAGCAGTTAAAGAATAACTTGATAACATTAGACATATTTCTAAACAAAGGACGCTTAATGAAATTATTCTTTTAGGGAGAAAAATCGTCACCGTTAAAAACAATGAAATTAGGAATAAAAGCGTTATTCCTAAGTTTAAAGGTGATCTAAATGGTGCGTTACTAAAAGTACAAAAATGGTATATCCATGCCTATTCTTGTTTTATCTTAATGCAATGTTCTAAAAATGACCGTTCCCGTATATGTATGGGGAAGGTGAACTATCTATCATAACATGTGCTAGGAGTTACGGAACTCTACTAACGAGGCGGCCATCATATTGAATAAGAGAATATAAATGGGGACCGAGAAAGAAGCACCACACTGGGCACTGCACTGCGTGACGAACTAGACAATCGGATTTCGGGGTTTTATTCAACATCAAGGATGAAATTTCCAACACGGTCTAGGGTGCTTCCTCCACTAACGGTAAAACATTTCGTAACCTAATGGCCATTGGGATCAAATAAACAACCAGCTGATCAATCTGATGTACAATGTGAGGCAATCTAGGACAAAGACTCTTCGGCTCATGCGTTCGACTTCCGTCACCGCCACCACCGCCGCTGCCGCCGCCGCACCATAGAAGCCGTCCCGCTTCTTTGAGTCTACGAATTCACGGACAACCCTTAATTGTCTACAGCCACCTTCGTGCAATACTTTTTGTATCTTCAAACATTGGTGAAAAAAGAAGAATATTCTTACAAACCTTGTAGCACAAATCCCCCGAAAACGAACCAATGAAGATGAAAGCATGTATTACAACTGAATAGCAAATAAGTTGGGCCGAAACTTATCACTGTGCAGATAACAAAACAGGATGATGGAAACTGATCCTTTTTATTGATGCTTGTGTATTTTACACTTGAAACTGGTAAAACTTATTCAAGGATTTTGCTTTACTTTATCGGATAAAATGCATTAGATTCGAGGAAAGCTAAAGAATACTGTTGTGAAGGGCAGAATGCAAATTTGGTTTAGCCCATGCGAATTTCCAAACACCAGGTTTTAGGTAATCACATTGCTGGGGTCTCATTCTTTAGGAGTTTGTTGGTTTCTACACTCATTTTGAACGTAATATTGGTGGTAAATTTCTGCGTAGTGGTCGATAACAGTATTGGGCATGTGTTTCATCCTTGTTCAGACTTACTAGCAATATGCACTGTTTCCTTATCTCAGGTTGAATTTGAGCTGCGAAGCTTCGAGCTGGGCCCTTAAACATTTACCCCCAAGCTACACAGTCCCCGGTCACATCAACTAGCTAAATGTTCGTGGTTTATTTGAGCAAAACCAAACAAATGACAAATCGCGTGTAGTTCATCCGAGTGGGATAATATCAACTTCCCTATCGGGGATAGATCAAAAGTTCAATAGCATAATTTCAAAGCATGATTATTCGATCGATTGATCGATCCATAGGATTTCGAAACAGTTGTTCAGGCCAGAGATGTTCATTGTGCCTGAGGAGCATGGAAGTGAATGTGGACATCCGATCGAAATGCACACACGTGCTTAGTGTGTGCAGCAAGGCAAACAGAACGAAGAACAACAGGAAAGACGCATTTGCACCTGAACGTGTATAATGAACTGCAATAAGGAACCACTATTTGTGTTTATGCAACAAATGAGGGTCACGGGATCAAAAATAATTCAGTACTTGTGTCGGAATTAAAGTGGGAACAAAGTTAGCATGTAAAGATAGCACTCTTTATGCATACTTCTTGTTAAACAAGAAGAAAAGACAATAGTAACATAGTGAGGTTGTATTTCATGTTTATTATTCGTTTTAATTCTTTTCGCTGGATAAAAAATTTCACTGAGAAAACAGATTGTTTTGATAAAGTATAAGAACTTTCCAAGATTTACAAACACAGAACTGTAGAAGGAATTTTTTGAAAGTAAAAAATTAAATAACCTATAGTACAAAGAAAACGATGAAAGTTGTGTGATTAGGAGAAACAGGAACGTACGTGGAGTACAAACAAGCCACAATCCTGTTTTAAAACAAGAGTAACAGGTAAAACATAGAGATCCAACATCATTTTAAAATCTATTCTGGAGAATTTATATCAGAATGCGAAATAAATGAACCCAGGAAAACCCAAACAGCAAAACACGTATGTGCAACACCAGGATGGGAGACGAACATACTCTTTTGGTAGAGTGATTTATACAGGATAATTTAAATAATGAGCACTAGGTTTTATGGTCAATTTAGCTCTTAATATTTAGGAAACGAGTTTGATGAATATGATCAGAGGCGGCAAGAAATCTCTTATCCTTAATCCGAAACAGCGGAACGTACATAACACGAGTAGTATAATAGTATAGTCTCATTAGTAAACACATAGAGGGGAACGGATGGATTTTCGGTATACGAGATTTAATACTGCACTTACACAGAACGGATAGTCTATTGAATTTTGAAACCAGATTGAGTTTGATTCATTCAGAAGAGAGTATTTTCTTTTTCTACTTTTATATAGTTATTAAATCGTGTAGACTTAATCCAACATCGTTGGCCTCTTTGGAGTTAGGTACATTTTTGGGGGATCACTATGATCCACAATGTTGAATTCCAGCCTCACCATATGCGTCTAAATGAAATAGTAAGCCTCATCTAGTACTTATCGCTTACCGATATCAGATTATAGGACCATCAATTAGCAATGATCGATAACAAACAAAGTCTATCTTGGCAAGCAAAAAATACTGGTAATGATTGTTCTCCCAAGGCACTGTTTGTTTCACGAACTTTTCGAGAGACAGAGAGAGAAAGCAACCTTGACAGAAACCGCTTCCCTTGATGATCTCGGGCAACGGAAACGCTTTAATCTCGAGCTCGGTATCTGGTTCCTGTATGCAATGGAACAAAATTCTTCTGCACATTGTTCATAAAACAGTACCACCAGAGCAACGTGTGGCTAACCAAGAGAAGCAGACCATTTTCGGTGGAGGACAACAGAATTTTGAAATGGGTGAGAATGCAGTCGATTTGTCCTCGACGAGATGAAAAGCTAGCTCGATTCACACGCGTTCACCACACGCGTACGATAAACAATCGTCAGAGTATGATTCCGGCGAGAGCCTTAAAGGTGACGTTGATTAAACTAGTTTCACTGTGGTTTTTACAACAGTATCTGTCCCCAGTTTGTAAAAGAGCAACGTAGCCGATTCACAACTCTCGCCCCAAACTTGTTCGCTATAAAATTGAAACTAATTTTCCTCCTTCAAGTCAAGTATATGTTTTACGTAACGCGAAAGGTGAATATTCTTGAGTGTGGATAGAGGTTACCTATCCGAGTCAGAGACTTTGCACTTCTCAAGATACCTTGTCTCCCGAGTAATTTCCAGTTCAGAAGGAGGACCGGTGTCCACTGGCAGTAGTTGTACATTTGAGGCAGTATTTGGCCAGACTAATCTTTTTGGCAGACATTGAAACTGCCCCGTTAAATGTTCTCACTATCGATCCAGACGGTGTTGTCAAACATCCGAATCAGTGTGTGGTTAGTCTCAGTTTGTTTCAAAAAACTAAAGCAAGATTAGATTCACAGCGCGACCAGGTTGATTGTATTTTTAAATCAATGGTCCGCAATCCTTCAATAAAACTGCTCACTAAACTTCTGATGGTCAATCTTGTTAGGTTGATAATCGGCAGAGAGAATGGGGAAGTTTGGTTGAACCTGTATCTAGACAAACTTATCCCCTATCTAAATTATCCGTGACCTTTTGAGGACAATAGTGGCTGGCTGCTCGATTAGAGAATGACAAAGCCGGAATACAAATCATTTAGAACAATTATTGATCAAACAAGCGTGTTATACTGAAATTACCTCTCTGTTTCAAAATTATATATACACATATGTATCAAAGATCAAAGACTAGAGATTTATTATCGGAATAACTTACAAGCCCATGCTTTTATCGTCCCATAGGTTCGTGTTATGGTTACAATACAGTGACACATACAATTCCTTGCGTAAGATGTCACATGATACGTGCTTCCTCTACTGCTGCACGCAGCTTCACTTATGTGGGAATGTAAGGTGGGCTAATGTTTCATCGAGTCAGCTTGAAAGATTCGAAGCTTGGTGCACAGACGATGTGGGGTGAGAGAGAGTTCCAGATCGAACACACTCTGACTGCAAATGACTGACGCCGGCAATCCGATGGATGTCCTCCAAGATGAACGTTGGGTGATAATTTTAGCAGCGGGTGACACGGATGACTTGGGTTTTGCATTATTTGGTATACCATAATCATATCTCCCCTAATGAGCCTGTAGTGATTGGAAAATAACCCCAACGACTTCAATCTCTCTGCGTTTGAATAACGATTCACTCCGGTAACCATTTTAGTGGCCATCCTTTGTGGACGTTCCAGCATTTTGCAATCACGTTGTAGCCATGGATTCCATCCCTGGATGGCGTACTCTGTGGGTAGGCGAATGTATGCTGATAATAGACGGGGGAAGGTGCTGATTCAAACCGGCCAAAGACCCGCTTAGGTAAACCGACATTCTTTACAGTTGCGTTCTACACCTTGGTGCAGTTGATTGAGCAGCTTAAGTTTTCTTAAATGGTGATGCTCAGGTTCATCTATTTTGAGGCGTGAGGCAGTTGTTCAGTTCCGAGGAAAGACGAAAATCGCCCCTT
>UZAN01041616.1:15360-31371 GCA_900618425.1 Echinostoma caproni
ATGGCCAGCCGGAGCTCGTCTCCGTTTGCTGATTTCCCCATGGAGGTTATATAAACTTGCATGAATACTTGCCTTCATGTACCTTGATAAGGCAAGTAAAGTTTGTATAAAATCAGTTTCCGGAAGTGATTAAAATTCGTGCTTATTGATAGGCCACAATTTTGACGGTGCACTGTAGCTAACTAGTTAGCTCCGCCAATATTGCAATACAGATATAAGAAATTGTTTCCTTTCATCTCACGGAGGAAAATAACTACTCTCTTCATATTCAAAACACAGGTTATAATTCCACAAGAAGGTGCTCAGTCGAGGGAATCTGTTTATTGTAGATTACGGTTGGGACATCATTAATTTGGTATACATAACACAGAAATCTCATCGGAAACATACCATTGAAGTTTCTGGCGCACCGGGTAATGACGGTAGCAACCGGTAGTTATTCTTTAAGACCTAGCAAATTGCCCTCGGTGGTATTGTTAATTTTTGATGGTCGAAAGATTCCACCAACTATTTTGCACACTACTCACAAATGCGAGTGGTTCCTCAAGACACATATGGTTCTGGATCACTGAATGGGCATCTGGATCATCCTTTAGTTCTTCTTCCTTACTCTAGTTTACTGAAAGCGTTTTAAAATCACTTGCCCAACACGATGAAACCGCATCTTGACGTGGTGTAATGGTTTGCGTACCTCCATAGCCATGCGAGCTACACAGGATGGCTTTTCACAGCCGCGGATCCAACCATGCTTGGAAGGTCAATGGGTAGAGGCCAGATAAATCTCAGTCTCACAAGGCCAGCTTCTTGGTCACCTGACTTCCTTTTTCTAGCCACGCTCGCCTCTGGAGAGGTCACTCCAGCAAATAAACACGGTGAGGGGAGTTTATCGGTAAAAAAACAACCCGCTAAATGGACGTAGGAGCGGGGTACCTGGGGCATTCTCTTAACGGTGAGAGAGCATTTCACAATTCCCGAATAATCCTAGATGCCTCCTGTTTACGCCACCCACCGGATATCGCCAGTCAGGTCAAACAATCAGAAGTTACAGGAACTCTGAAGCCAAAATTCCCCCTTCACTTAGCCGCGTTCGATGTCCACACTCTATCAGATTGGTCAACAGGCCACCTTAGCTAAAACCATGGAAACTTTCCATTTAGACGTATGCTGTTTCTCTGAAACTTGCATTCAAGACCCTACTTCAGTCATCTCTCTGTATTCTCCTGATCCAACTTCATCCTCACGCCTCTCCCTCCGTGTGTCAGGTGCTTCGGCATACGACGCTCGTGGTTTTGCTGGTGTTTGGATTGCGCCAAGTGCCAAGGCTGAGCACTCGCCTCTTGACTAGATACCGGTTAGTAGCCAACTTTGCGCTGTACATCTGAATAGTTCCGTACGAATCAATAGCTACCGAACGAAGCGTCGATGTTTATTCATCGTATAAGTGTTTCCACCGACCGATTGCAGTACACCTGCAATCGAAGATGAATTCCATAAGGTTCTTTCTCAATTACTCCAAAATGCTCAATCAACTGACGACGTAGTAGTCTCCGGAGACTTCAATGCTCAATCCGGATCCCTGGATGAACCCCGAAAGACGCTTTGGCGGACCACATGCAATCCCAGCCAACCAGACGGAAAACATAGATAGACTACTTCAACTCTACGCGGACCACGAATCTTTCCTAAGAAGCACCAAAGTCTCGCACAAGAAAAGACACCGCCTTACATGGAAACCGCCAACCCCTTCGTAGAGATGGGCTCAAATCGACCACATCGCCATCAGTTAACCGTAGAGAGGCTCCACTGAAGATTGCCCCACTAGACGCCCGCGGAACACATCCTCCTAATACTGCATATGACAGTACGCACAGCCCTGAAACACCAGTTCATCAATGACCGCGAGAAGTGGTGGATAGGAAAGTGTAGAGAGATGGAGAAAGTTGGAGCTATTGGTAATATTCGTATTCTTTTCCGTCCAGTTAGGGATACTGGCCCAGGGAAATAGGCGTAAGTGAGGTAATTAAGAAATCTGATAGCGCATTAATTCACCGTCAGCAACGCCGCCATGATCGATGGGCTGAATATTTCGAAGCTCAATTTAACTGGTCCCCAACGACATCTGACGTATCACCATTCACCTCGACTGGGCAATTATTCCCAGTTGATGCCGGTCCGGGAGGTTTCCCGGGATATACGTTATCTCAAAAGGCATAAGGTCTCCGGTTCAGATGGGCAGTTCCCATTGGCATTTAAGGATAGAGGTTCAGTGTTGGTCATGGAGTTGACGGTATTCGCAGTCGTCCACTGGAGTAAGTAGTCGACTTCCATATGCTACTTTGACTGGAGTGTGCGTTACGCATGTTACCAAATAGGTTGCCACGGCGCTCGATATTTTCCGACGCAGTTAATGGGTGGAAAAAAGCCAAGGGTGGTCAAGCTAAAAGCTGGCAAGAGGATATGAAAACCCTAAACAGAAGACTCGGTCATATAGGTTTCGTTAGCTGTGAACCTTGGGATGATCGTAACCGATGGTTAGAGAAACTGAGTGATATGACTGGGTGTCGCAAACAGTGACGTTCGTGCATCTTCTCAAATTCCTTACAACTTTAGATCACTAAAATTCTCCATTTTTTCTTTAACTCTACTGTCACCTTGCCTGTCTTTCTCCTACTGCTTCATCCAAACGGAGAGCCAAAAGTCTGCAACCAAAACCGGTTCACTAGAGTGTATGGTTAAGGGTTTTACAGACTGAAACTGAAATAATCACTTGCTTATAGTTACACTGCTCCCACTTTGAATATAAAACTTTTTATATTTAAAAAGTTATATTTGGATTAGCTCATTCAATTGGACCGGTACTGTTGCATTTTCACTTCCTATAAGCAAATTTTTGTCAAACCGAATACATGACATTTGCTTAGGAAATTTTCGAGTGATGACTGAGAGAAAGCGCTGCGTGCTTTTGTCATCCCTGTAGAGACTCATTAGCAGTGCGTGCATTTTTGTGTCCCTGTGGATGCTCCCGTAGTAAACTTTTGTGATGGGAGTCGAAATCCTTTCCCCAGAAAGGATTGTGGAATCTGACCATAACAATGTGGTTGGAGTGACGCATTCAATTGCTGATAAAGTGCGCACCACAGATGAGTCATTTAAACCGTAAATGTTGGATACAACACTCAAATCGGAGTACTACTTTAAGACTACGCAGTAGTTTCGTGTTCTTTATTTGATTTCACATGGATTTTTCCATCGCAAAAACGGGGAAGATCTTCTGTGTCGAAGCAGACAATATTGCATCGATGTACATTATGGACAATATGGCGATGTAATGTTACAACTGATTGATCCGATTGAAAATAGTTATAGGACAAATTCATTATGGGGTAGTTTTACATAATACCCATAGAGTGACGTATGAAACTATATGTTCCTTTGTTTATCAATACATTTTTCCTGGCATACTTTATTGTTCGCCCGTTATTTACCCTGGACTACTTAAAAAGGATTTCATTGCTCTTCGTCACGGTTTGATAAGTGTCAGCCGTGTTTCTCTAATTCGTTGAAACATTAATCACAAAATTGTGATTTTCGCATTACTTCATGGGAGAATTTCGTCCATAAGATACTCAATCCCGATATATCTAGTTGCCCTTCCCACGCTACAACCCGATCCAATTTTTGCTGCTTACCCTCCGCATAAACATTTGTTGCAATTCAACGATTCCCTCTGTGGCTCGTATCCGAAGTGACAAAATGAAGATTCGGAAAGAACTAGTTTTAGACCTACAAATATATAAGTTTTATCATTGTAGTATTAAAATGTTCATTTTTTATCCCACTGTAATGGTGAACACAATTTTGACTGAAATGTAGGCCTGAACCAGTCATTACAATACAATGCAATACAATACCACGCTCGTTTGCCTGAGACCAGTTCAATTGTCGAAATCTGTTTTTTAAGCGTGATTGTAGCTATTCGTTTCTTCAGTGCGATTGATACCATTTATCCCCAACCTCTCCCCAGGGGGCCGGGGATCATCTGGCCACCGCACACACATACACACCAACGCACTCACGAGCGCACTAAAGTTGCCCCATGATTCATTATGTGATGCGTTCGTTCGAACATTCGAACACCGATCTGCAGTTCGTACGGGCTCGCTCCGATTCTCTCCGTCTCCAACTGTGGTGATTGCAACCTGTCCAGTGAGTGGGACGGACATTCACTTCGTTGCACATGCGCGCGTGTGTGCGAGCAAGCGAACGCGCGAGCGAGCACACACACAGTGGCGAAAATACGAGTCCCATCGATCGCCGTCTTGGGTTGAAAACTCCTTAGTCCGACAGCGCTCTGGGATCGGAAAACCGCATTCGGATTTGTCTCGATATTACGTGTACACCTTTTCAAAATAAAAAAGGCCTTGCGAAAACCAAACTACGGACTGCAAACAAAAAGTACACACTTCTTTGCTTCTCGTCAAGTTCCATCGGACAAGCACTCCTCCTGGTAGATCCACGTCGCACCACAATTGATTTAAATCACATAATATCTCGGGAAGGCTTCCCTGAGGAGAAGCAATGGGAGCTGAACAACTCAGGTCTCAGCAATCCATGGGTCAATGGATTCGCTGATGAAACTTAAACAATTCCAAATAGCTGCCGAGTGTTTTCTAGCTCTTGAGTTCACACTTTGTTTACTCTGTGCATGACGAAATTCCAAGTATTTTATAGCATAATTTTTAATGTGAAGATTAAAACATTCGTGTTGGATGTTAGTCTAAATTAAGTGTTGCTTACCGGAATCAACACGTACTGACAGGCTCCGTCACTCATAATTGTGTTATTCAGATGGAAAGGAAGATCAAGAATCGTATGCAATGGATTCCGTGCCAGCAATTCTCACATTGGTGTTTCAACATGTGGAAAAGATTGGTAAGTTGTTGTTGCTTCCTTGCTAGTAGTTGGTGCATCGAACCCCGCTAACATTATTCCCGATCGTGTAGTGTTTGTTTGAATGATATAGCTGTTTGATGTTCATTTGCCGTGACAACAGGGGATTATTTTCCAGCTGTAATTGTCCGGAATTCCACACGGGGATTTCAGCCTGTGTGAGACTGGACTCGTCATTTTGGAGTTAACTTGTATCAGGATTTGGATCCGCAAAATATATTCTCGGATTAGCCAAAACGAGAAACGCTCGCAAACACAATTTTTTGTTGTTTTAGGCCAGGCTTTAGCCTCCTTGGCAGTCCATTACCAGGTCAATATTGACAGATCTGTGAGATGTTAGTACAAATATTTGCGAGTAGTGATTGGGTTAAGAAAACCTTCCTTTTTACATTCACAACTAGGAGCACGATTCGAGAAACTTTGTACAAAGCATCTCATCAAAGTCAGGATTTATTGCAATGAGAAACAGGTAATTTTGACCATATAGTGGTGTGACATTAGTTAAAATCGGGTGACTTTGGCTGACCGAGAACAGTAACCGGGACTGGAGTGCTAAACACAGATGTACCACTAGCAAATCACTGAGTTCTGTTCGCGAACAAGTTTCATGTGGTTGTTTCCGCGCTCATGTTTAGACAGTCAAAAAAAATTTGGTCATTTGAACCATCTAACAGCTCCAATAATCTGTTGAGATACGGTGTTTCCGGAATACCAGTTTTCTTCAAATGCTGAGGTCGTCGAGTGTGCCTAAAATGCCTAAAATCTGATCGATGTGCAATCTAACCACATGGAGTAACTTCAAAAGAGAATCGGGAGGAGAGGGGGGTCAAGAAAATACTGATAATTGAAAGTGAATAATTGATGTTACTGACAATGTTTCAGATTGCATCCCCATTCTGAGTTCACACCGTGCATGCTACGACAACCGAAGTTCAACTCGGTGTTTATAGCTTTTTCTTTTTACTTCGCTTTATTGAATATACAAAGATACAATTTTCAGGAAGGGGAAAACGGCCAATCAAAGAACTGCCACTCAATACACATAATGGGGAAAGTCAGGCGGCGGTGTTGGTGGTGGGATTCGAACACACATCACCGTGATGATACTTTGGTGACGTTACCATCGGGCCACCACCGCTTACCATCGCTCTATTATGGCTCTAGTCATCAGTTTACAGGGTGGCGTATCCAATGATGACATAAGTTAGTCCTTTTCTGGTTAACGAACGAAACAGAGCACCGGGTTATATGGCTAAAATATTTTGGGTAGTTGTTCCCAATTCCTATCCAGTTTGCATATGTAATCGACCTATTATTCATAACGTTGGCTAATTTAACCGTTGAACCCTTGATGTGAATTGTTGCTGAGCTTCAGGCTCACTACCATCTTAGTATGAGCTCAGGATTTCGGTTTATCAGCATCTCCTCGAACGGCCCACCAGTCTCGAGTACAGTTTGGCTGCTTCCTACCAGGAAACGTATGTAGACAACACATTCGTCCGGTGATCTTACTCTACATTTCCCCGATTGTGAATAATTTTGATAATTTCATTCACCTCTGTTAGACTGTAACGTTACCTCTTAATTGCTAACCTCCGGGGAAGGAATCCAGGTGATTCCAAGCACATTTGGTCTCATCTCGTTTTAATTCTTCTGTACTCCTCCCCCCTCTCCTCCCTCGATACAGAATATCACGTATGGGTTCTCGAAAGCTTTCTGAGCAAGAAGAAAGAGTTACACAAGGTACGTGTATTTCTAATCGTTCGGGTGTGTATGGTACAATTTTACGGAAGTGCATAAACAAGCTAGAGCAGGATAATACCACAATAACTGGACTATGCTTCATGAGTTGCTATCCTAGGGAGAAAAGTTTTTCTTCTCAAACTTTTGGTAGTCCTATCTGATTTTTTCTGTTGGGATTCCTGATTTGCTTATAAAACCCAATAGAGGTTTTGGGTTACAGATTGTCACAATGTATCGACTGGTTAGCTAAAAGCTAAAAGTTTCGGTAGTACTGACACATTATTAAGCCCTGGTAAAGATTGCGGTTTATCCAATAGACTCTAAAAGTAGACCAATTGAACACTACCAGTGAGTGCTCGTGCATAAGCAGCATGAGCGAGGGGAAATACTAACCACCACAAGAAAGGAGATGAATTCATCGTTCTACATCTGAATCCCATCGATTCGATGAGTGAAACTTGAAATTCGTCGACAGACATGTTCAAACTGATTATCCCTTACAAGCCAAAGCAAGTCAGGACGTTTCAACTGGAAGATAAAATGCTGAATCCATAGTGGAACAAAAATGCTGATCACACTGGTTTGTGGAGCAAGGATCAGGTGCGCTTTGAAGCCGTAAAATAGGGCGTATATTTGTTGTTGGGTTAGGCCAAACCGATGGCGATTTAGTTGATTTTTCAAAACAGAATAGAACTGTAATATGAACATGTGTGTGCTGCTGTCCGAGTAATTGTTCCTTCCAGTCGGCGGAATACCGCACCATCTTCTGATTTGGCCCAAATGCACCACTGTACAGTCCGCTCTCTTGTATCACCAGAAATTTTAATTTTTTACATCATCATCATCATCTGACTGACTGACTCGAGTTAGCGAGGAAGGCGAATCCCAAGTGCGTTTTACCATTTCGGGTAACACTTTTCACCTGTTTTGCAAACGAAACAGCCTCACACATGATGCGGTAGCTTCTTGAGTTTACTTTATTTAACGGATCCCCCCTTCCCGTGATGCCGATTTATCTCTCTGCGTCTCGACTGCAAAGCAGCATTCGACTGTTTTCCTCACGTCCTTCTCGTCTGCAGACTGTCATTTACCGGTTATCATGAAAAATTTTTTGTCAGCTCAGGACTATTTCATCATTGGGATTTAGTCAGCGAAGGTTAGAGAAATATGTTCAAACCGCCTGGAAGCCACCATGGTGTTCTCCAGGGAGGTATACTTCATGAGTATTTATGCTCAATTTATTTCAATGACCTAATTATCTCATCTAATTTTTCGTTTCAAAAGTATACCGATGGCATTGTTTTGTCCCAGAGCATTTTCGTCATTGCGGAATCCCCAATTTTTCAGGATAACCTCCCATATGTTCTTCACTTTCTGATGATTTTGAGATCTTCCCTCTCATTTAGCTGTTTGTTTAACGTATCTATAACCCCCACATCTCAACCTCTCCTTTGAAATTTGGATCTTATTCAGTTCCCAGAGTTGACATTTGAAGCAACTTTCTGTGAACCGAACAAAGAAGCATGGTTAGAAGAACTTTACCCTCATCCTTTTGGATTCGTATGCTGAGAACGTTTTACGAGGGTCACTCGATGACATATTCTTTGCTGATCCAAGCAGTTTACTCATTAATTCTCGATTGCTTTGTCTTCCTGTAGTATTTGAAAGAGGTTGCAATCTAGTCGGCTGCGGTTCAGCTTTAATAAGCGACG
Source organism: Echinostoma caproni (assembly GCA_900618425.1). NCBI lineage: Eukaryota > Metazoa > Platyhelminthes > Trematoda > Plagiorchiida > Echinostomatidae > Echinostoma > Echinostoma caproni. The sequence continues at coordinate 23,766 of UZAN01041616.1, forward strand.
TTTCTGTAATCCCAATCGGTAAATTATTGCTCAATCTTTAAAAACAGTGGTAGCGAATCTTGTTTTTTTCTCTGCTGGTAAGGTACTTTCTGATCTTTTGGAATGTCGCCGTCACCGAATCAGGATTCACTCTACCGTAAATAGCTGTGCTTGAAGTCCACAGTTCGTAATTTAGCGAAAATTCTTTCAGCTGAGAATAAGACTCCGATAAAAATGTCCAACAAGTGTGTTCGTTTGATACTTTAACTATGATACTTACACTTTTACTTCGCATTTATATTGTCCCATAACTTACATGGTGTGTATACGCCCATCCTTGTTAATTTGGCACAGCACACTGCTGACGAGTCCCAAACAGGGCGAAAAAACTGTCCAGTGCTCTTTGTCAGTTATCACAAACAATTCCATCGCAGTAATCATATATTCTTAATTTCGCACTTCATTTTAAGTCACGCTAATATCTTTAATGATCATTGTCATTTAATTATTTTTACTATTGCTATTGTTGCTAAACCGTTCATTCTTAGATTTTTAAAAGAATCTTTGTTTTATCTCATTGAATCAGTGACACACAGTGATCATTTTATTCGCCGTTTCCCTAATATATTGCTTTTATTAACACTACTTCTAACATTTGGGAGTAAACACATGATGGGGCTGATTTAAATTGATTAATGGTGATGAAATTAATGATCATTTTATCGAACATCGAGACCTACTATGTATAGTAGTCAAATTAGCCTACTTGAAAAATCGGTCCGCTTTCAACCTTCATTGAAATTTTGCATTTTGACGCTCAGGATCTGCTCATGATCATTGCCTACGGCCCGACAGAGGCTCGGTTACCAGCTGTTTGTTTACTGTTTCATTACTGGCCCGAAACGTATCCGAGTGTCTTTCATGGGAATCAAACATTACAGCCAGTTCACTACTCATGGGAACGTAAGTGCAACCGTAACTGTTAGTCTTCAATTTGTAAAATGCTTTTCCCGCTAAATTTTCAAATTTCATTTAAATGTTTGATGATGATATTAGAAAAGGTATTCTTGAAGGGAATTATGCTACGTAGTGATAGAGATCAGCCAAATAACAGACTGGTAAGATGGATAAAACTAACCATAATTCTCATACTTTTGTCAATAGACAGGCTTTGCCCACGCACACGTGTATGCACGCTCTTGGAGATCGTCATTCGTTGCCTTGCAGTTTTACTTCGTGAGGCGTATAAGGTAACATCTAACAAATCCTTTTGCGAGAGTTTAATTTTTTTTAATAATCCGAAATACTAATGGCAACGGCGGGGAGAAAAAATGTAAATGTCTTCGGGAGGCAAGAGCTAAACTTTCGTTTTGGTTCTACTTTCTCTAGTAGATTTTCCTTTGGCAGTCGCATTCGTCAAAACACTTGTAATAAATATAACTTGAGTAACTAATACAGTTTCCCCCACAAAAAAATACAACGGGGCTCTTAGTTGTGGCCGCAACATTTGTATTCACTCCTTATTGACTGATTCTGAAAGCGCTATGATTCTATGTTCACATTTTCAAGGTAAGGTGGCAGTAATCTCAGTCCATGTGGCATCAGAGGAAATTTTAAACTTTTTCCAAAAATAGTATAGCGAAATATGAAATAAAAAGTTTCCTTTTCGTCTCCGGATTGGGTGAGTACAGGCTGGTTCCATACGTATTCAGTAGTGAGACAGCCGAAGGTTGGTTGAAAATATGTGATCGGAATGTGATACAATAATTTGGGTTTGCAGATCATATCTGTATGACAGATTTGACGCTAAATGAAGAAAAATTCAGTGCAATTGCATGAAAAGAGATATGAGGTTCTGACAATTCGTTTCCTCTCCGTTCAATAGCTTGGAAGCCGCTGACATGCGATCGAACGGACTGTCCGAACAAAGCGGGGAAAGCCCTGGCAATGAAGGTCAGTTAACGATAGTGCATTGGCTGCAATTTGGCCTTAATGTTAAATATTATCATATGTACTCTGTAGGTTACATATATAATCAATTTTTATTATGTTCTTCAATGTCTGATGTAATTTATCTCGACAAAGCCGAGTTGCTACTGCTGAATAGCTTCCTAACTCGATCAAAATCTGGTGGACCTGACTCATCAAATTGTTCAATTTATTGAATGCTTGTAGTTCAGAAGGCTCAACCGGTGAACAAATGATTCGGGATGATGTACAGGATGGGCAAGAGAAAAAAACACGGTTAACGAAATTGGGTTGTAACATGAAATTAATGGAGGATTTGATTCAATTTCAAATAGGGGATTTGCCTTATATGGAACAAATGAAGAGTGAAATGAAAAGGTAGAAAGCAATGGACAGCTGTTTCCACCTGGTTGGGCCCCATCAGCTGTGCGCATCCATCGACCCAACTAGGGATCGAACCCGGGACCTGACAGACAGAACGCAACCATACTACTCACTCGGCCACCAGGCAGCTGCCTGGATCAGTTTTCCTTTTCCATTTACAAAATATAGCACAAGCCATCTTTGCGAGCTTGTTGTGGGTATCTTGCCCCGCTCATCTCAGCGCTAACCTCCTGGGTTTTGACTCAGTTGGAAACTTTCACAACCTGACTACTACTACTGGAGTGAATAAACTGTTCAACTCCCACTGATCTCATTTGAAGTTTCGGCCGAAAGGTCCCTCCAATCTGAGGTAAAAATAAATCGGGATCTGCTAGATTTTCTCTTTGTGTCCGTTCTCTCTCAATAGAATTATAAATTGTTTCCTCGCCATTTTTTCTCCTTCACTTCATACGGTTCTCTCGAACAATGTGAAGCGTCTGTAGTCGTTCCCGGGCTTAAATCGCTCGCTCATACACTCACACACACGCACACAGTCTGCTCTCATACTTGGAATTTCAGATGACCGTCAATCCCCGTATCTCTGCGCAACATGGTGGCAAACCGCCACCACTCTACGTTTGTCTAGACTGTGCCGACGCTTTGAATCGTCGCGATTTTGATCAACTGGTCGATATCCTACTACCGAGTAAACAGGTGAGTTCCACGTTCAACCAATCCGCTAACCATTTTTACGAAACATTGCTCGGAGGCATCCGTTAACCAGTTGCTTTTTGTAGACGTGCACCTTCAATTACGTTAATAATGTTATCAGACAAGCATGACAGAAATAGTTCAGCAAATGGACACCGATCCGGTGATCGAGGTTCTATCATATTTCACGATCATAAATCGGAACTGAACCAATTTCTTCATGATTACGTTACTGTTTTTTCCCAGTTCTAACGTTTTGGGCTGCAGGGTACAACGTAAGCATGTGGATTGAATACACATTTTACTGGGGTTTCCAACGATGCAACAGTGTACCATATCCTGCAATTATATTCCTTTCATTCATTATGCCACACCATCTAGTGAATAATTTGATCTTAAGTGGTATTTCTTGATTGTTCTCAAAAAAGTCACTGATCAGATTACCGTTTCAGGCGTTTAACCGACTAACGATATTATCCGTGCTTACTCAACAGTAAGTGTCATTATTTTTCACCCACCGGCTTCGGTTCCGAACTCAACCATGCATTCACGCGATGGAGCTTTCAGAAGTCCCATGAGTTTCTTATTTAGCTAGGTGTTTTAAAAATCAGGAACTCGTTGCATTTGATCTCAGTACATTGTTTTCCTTAACAGATTCGTTTTCCGCTCAATACTTTATTATCGGTTTTGTTGCCGATGATGGTGTTCAGTTGTTACTTTTATTTCTTTGGGAAATTTCCTGTACTAAATTACTCCTTGTTCGGTGCGAACTTGTCATGCGATGTCCGAGTGATTACAATCCAAGACAAAACTATTGCACTCGAATTCAAATTGAATTCAAATTTTTATTATGATTAAGTTTCAAAGCCGATGTTTATTGAAGCCCATGGGTTCTGTGCATACTGGGTTTGATTGGTAGTACAAATAGGTAGTAAATTATAACGTTCACTCACGGTCCCTCAACAACTAGGTTGGAGCACAAATAATATGTCCCCTCCGTGACATTGTGACACAATATTTGAAGCGGAAACAGCCAAAATCCAGTCATAGACAGTTTGGATACAGGATAAAGCTCTCAGGGAAAAGGCAATGATCACCCTGAAGGCATTTTCCAGCATGATATCACCGTGATTTATTACTCGTATTTAACTAAACGCTGATCATTATTTCGCAGTATCAAACCAACGGTGTGGCCTGCGTGCAACCCAGATTTAAACCCAATAGAAAATATTTCGGCTATTCTGACCTGACAGGTGCGTCAACAAACCAGAGTTTACACCAAAAAATATGAATTAGAGGCATTGTTGATTAGGGAGTGGAATAATATCGACACGGACATGATTAGAAATCTTCTATAGAGTAATAAAGTAGTTCCAATGGGTAGAGTTCACAGGGGATGCAATACGTTTGTCTCGGTGAAAATTCGATTTTCTCCAATATATTTTGATTACAATTAAAGGTTCGACCACTGCGTTCTTGATTCTCAAAAATGGTAGTGATCCTGCTTGTAAAAAGGAGAGGATAGTCCAAAAGTCTAGGGGAATGCAATCGTTTTGTCGCGGGATGTATACTACCATCGAGGTGTCATAAGCGATTCCACGATTTGATTAGAATTAAACGTCGAAGATAGACCAGAACAGAGGCGATGGATGCGTGATCCAATCATCTTCCCTTTATACCACCGTAAGTGGTTCAATGAGGATGTTTTTTTGACAAGGTACTTCTCGAAAGTTCTTTCACAATTACGCTTACAAGGCCCTATTTGAATAAGTAGCACCTCAGCGTATCATTTGTCACAGAGTGAATTCATTTATGTAGTGGGTAAATTGCTAAAATCCATTTCATGAACTTCGGTATTCGATGAATAGAAGTGACGCGGTTGCGGTTGAGTAGTTTAGGTTATCCACCTAATGCCACTTAGATAGAAATTAAGTCTGCTTCTAATACTACTACCAACAACAACAATATGTTCAAATTTCCGCTTTGTTACGTTCCGCTGCAGTCTGGGACGAATCGCGGTGCTTTCGTTGCAGGCTGCTCACAGATTCCATTAATATCGCAAAAATAATGGAACTATGAGGATAATGAGAAATTAATTTCAATCTTTCCACAGATAAGTTTGACCTGCGAATCAAAGACTTGCCGAAGTAAAAACAATCAAGCCTCGGTCACGTGTTGGTCTCCAGGTTGCACATTTTTGACTGGAAATCGAGCAATTCGATTCTGTGAGGCTTGTCATACCCTAAGACACAGCTATGGACAGGCCAGTCCAGGCCATATGCATGAAGGAACTGCTGCAACCGCTGAATCCAATACGGATGGTTCAAGTCGGGTTGCGCCGGGAACAGGACGATCCACCCATCCAGGATTTCACTCATACCAGGTCAGTTCTCTTTCTAACGGGATCGTACAGTTGTGGTTGCCATTTGGCTTACCTTTTCAGTATTAGTTATTACAAACTTCTCGAACTGCGAGAATGGACGTTCAATACGATTTCGAGCATAACGGAACCGTGCCAACCACGAACGTTTAGATCAAGAGAAAGCAGTTCACACCTATCCCCTGGACCTGGGCGTTCTGTGAACAGAATGGGCAAACCGGATGCAACTGTTGTTTGAGGAGAAACTCATTTGTTGAAATAGCTGTTTGGCAGATTGAAGTTTTTATGTCGAGAATGTGAAAAGTTCAGTAACCTCAGTAAGATTCAAACCCACCCATGGACGCTGCCTGCGCTGTATTGTACAGCGCACGTTCTACCAGCTGAGCTACAAGGCCACATCGATAGCACTGATTTTTTCGCATTCGAATTTACCCATCCAAAGTATTTGTGTTTGTGAAAAGAATATTGAATGAGCGTAGGTGATTGTGATTAGGCGGTGGTGACCCGGTAGTAACGTCAATTAAATTATCACCTCAGGGGACATGTTTGAATTTAGCCACCACCGCCTAACCCCGATTCTCTGTGTGGTATGGCAGCCTTTGGGTTGTTCGCTTCCTCCCTCCTGAAAATTGTATCCCTCTATTCAATAAAAGGAAGTAAAAATGAAAGAAAAAGAAAAAAGGAAGGAAGCTGGTAACACATTTGGTTAAATGAATCACTATACATTTGGAAATAAACGACTGATCCAGACCAAGGACTAAAGTTATGCAATGCAAATCTCATTAGCAGTTTGGGTAGTGGATTTGAGACGAACAACGCCTACCTGGCGAGCGACAAGGACCACGAAACCGGTTCTGTGCCTCTGAGAATTTTTTTCCATTCATTCGTATGCTACTCAGTATACAAGGACTAGGGTTATTGCTCGTAGTTTGGTGTCAATACGAGACTGAAGAACTATTTAGCGCATTCAAGAGCAGATTCGTCATCAGAAGAACTATTGAATGGTTTACCTGGTTTTTTTATTAAATATGCGATTGTATATTCCCCTCCCTGGAACGGGGCTGCAACCAAATGATGGCTGTCTGGGAAAAAACCGGGATTTGAACTCAAGACGCCCCCTCCCCCCGGGGTTGCCGGTATGTCGACCTTACTCACCTGATCATCACCCTCCGAACTAGCTGGCGGGTGCTCGAACATCTCCATTCAAGGCAGTAAAGTCGTCAGACTGGTGCATCAATTCGGCAAGACGTGCGTCGATTCTGAGATAACTAGGCAGTCAATGAAGACTAAATAAAGCAACGTAGAAAATTTAATTTAATTTGATCTTACCATGTATAAATTAACTATATTGAATGAGGGTAAAAATATTTATCGTTCCGATAATTGTCACAATAACTCGCCACACGACAATTTTTGATTCATCACATATACTACTCAAGAGTAACACAAATTCGCAGTCACAATAACTTTCAGTGACTAGAATAAAAATGTGAGGCAGCATTTTGGCAACATCGATTTTTGGGCTTTCTATATTTAGTTAAACGATTCGCGAACCAAAGAAGAAAAAAGAAAAATTTCGGAGACTGGTCATGTAGCGATCTCCGTATGATCGGAAACCACTGTTGCAGTCAGCAGTTCAAAATGTAAAAGAAATGGTTATTTGGAACGCGGCAGAGAACGAGAAGCTCGTTTTGATCATTGCTAAGGCGTGTATTTGTTACCAAATTGTTAAGAAGAATTATTCATCAGCCCTTCGAATGTCTTCAAATTTTAGTAATCGGCTCGCAAAAATTTCTTCAGGAAGGCCAAATTTGAGTAAAAAAATGTCAAAAACGTCATTTTGTGACAAAATCACAACAAACAAAAGCTTCGAAACTGAGTGAGCCCTCGAACGCAATTGACTGGTCACACAGTGTGCGGGCGTTCATTCGGGCACTTCGACGTTTATAACTGTTCGGTGCGCACCGGAGGATACAAATGGCCGAATGTTCAGACATTCTCTGACACATCTTCTCTTTGGTTAAGACACTGTCTTTCACCGATTGTCTATCTTTTCTTCGCTCCGAAATGTCAGATAGCTCTCATAGCGTGACCGTTTCGCAACCAGAATCGGAAAACGGTTGATTTGATTCAACCGTGGTTTGATAGGAAAATGTTGCAGTTCAGTATCCAAGCTGACCAAATTATTGAACATAAAGCCAATGG
>UZAN01041617.1:19665-52584 GCA_900618425.1 Echinostoma caproni
CGCGCGCAAACCTACGATCTGGTTCGACAGCGGGCGTATTGGCCAATTATTCAGGCTGATGTGACAAACAAAGTGCCAGAGTGTGAAAGTGCCAACTTTTAAGTCAGACTCCCGCGCATCACAATGTCGAATTCAGTCAATACCAGTATTTTAGATCGGTGAGTCCTGATCCATCGATCTCATGGGTCCACTTCCAATGCCCTTTAGGGAACATTAAGTCATTCTGGTAATGACGGAGCAATTCACGCGCCGGATCGAAGCTGCAGGAGTCACGGATCAAAAAGCCACTACGGTAAGCAGAGTTATGATGGTGCATATCGTGGCGAATCACGGCGTGACGCAAACAATCCTTACGGATCAAGGACCGTGCTTTGGGAGTGACAAATTTCGCACACGCTTACAGAAATTTGGCTTCAAAAAGATTCGCAAAACTTCCTATCACCCACAAACCAACGACCTCACCGAACGAGATAACAGAATAACCAAAGAATGATTGGTAGTTGAAGGAGTTAACTAGGAGTCGACCCTACCATCATTACTTTTAGCGCCCAGTTCGTCCGCGCAGGCCAGTATCAAACATACACCATTTCAACTGATGTGTGGAAGAATTCCAAAGCTGACATGAGATCTAGACGTTGTTCCGGGTCAACAAAACGATTTGTTTCCTCAACAACTTCAACAAGCAGGATGTGAGACCCGAAAGTACCTGAGCAAGATATGAGAGGGCACAATGCGTAGGTCCAGGATACAAACTAGACGGACGGCTTTCGGATCAGAAGTAAAGTATAAGCGGTATGTTGGGGATTTTCCAGCTGTCGTGGCTCAAGGAAGTTATTTCCCAAATGATAAAATATCTATACCGCATAGTTGAACAACGCCATCCGGTGCACGAAACATAACGGATGAACAAAGTCCATTGTGCACATCGGAATGATCTCGCAATATGGCACGAGGAAACGATCAACACACGATTGAAACGATAGGCGGAAACTCCGGAATTCTGATACAAGAAACAAGCACAATGCTATCCGATGTTGAAAACCGGAGACATAAAGGTTCTCCANAGAATAAATCCATCATCGGTCGAGGTATGCAGAGAGGGGATGAGTGTTACTAGGTCCTACTCATATTTGTGAGTAGTATGGTCGGATGGCGCATAGGAATGTGATTGGCGGTTACGCACAGCGGTCAAAAATACACCATTCCTCCTAGAGAGAATTACCATGTTGAAAAAAATGATAACGACGGACTGTTTCATTCACTATCCTGTTTCCTGCTGGGAATTTGGACGACATGTTACGAATAAGACGTTTTGTTATTTGTGCGCCAATTCATCTATACCCCAATTGTGGTTAGTAATAAACAGTTCTCCTCAAGCTAGTACTCGTCTTTTGTGCATGATTCCTTCCAACCCACCTCCCACGATTTCTGGCATGCGCACCTGTCATCACATTTTTTTCTCTCTCTGTATATTTGGTGAGTGAATAATCCGAGATGACGCCAGCCAAACACATAACCGTTCCAGTTTCTGGACAACAGGCCATAGGTCAACTGTATCGATCAATGAACGGCTATACAATTTAAAAAGGAGCCGTATGACTGAAAGAACAAAGACAACGTTTGGCTGATATGCGTTTGACTAATGGTACTTCTATTTACACAGTATGTAGTCCCAATTATATAGTCTCAGTAATTGATCTGTAACTTTTTTAGCCTTGATCCTGCGTCTCCGTGACCAGAGATTCTAACGCAAGATTTCTGGTGCCATTCCATGCTTTTGGTGCTACCGTAGTTTGTGATCCATAACCCGCACCTTTTTCGAGTGTTAGAATATATCAGGAATCTTTGTATCATCCAAACTGCTCAAATATGATAAACCAGTTTGTGCCAGCTTCTCTGGAATGTTTACGTGAGCCTTCCAAAAGCCATTCTCATGAGTTTAAAGTTGGTAAAGCTGGTTGCCCATGGTACCATGAGGTATTCATGCTTCCAGTGGTGAAATTCGATGTTTTTTAGTGATTATCTTTTACAAACTTATTGGTTTCTGGAGTCCAGAAGAAAGCGGACTGTATATTGCGTGATCATTGAACCGATATTGTTACCTCTCATCGAATCGCTTCAATTGAACAAGTTATCAGGTCACGTAACCGTAGTCGAAAAATATTGTGCCAAATAAAATGAATGGCTCTGATTGGAAATTGCATAAAACAACATCAACAATAATAAAAACAATAACAACAACCACGGCGATCGGTCTGATGTTTAATTTGCACAAACTTTGCACTGCTCCCAAAGTCCCCGGTTTGCTGTTGCGATACCAATCAGAGGCTCTGAGGAGCACTATAAATACGAAAGGCAACACTGAGGTAATCAACTCGTATCAGCGCATCAGATAAACGGAGAATCATACCTGAAATGCGTCTCAGCTTGTTCTTCCTCATTCTTCTGGCAACCTATGCCAGTCAAATATGCGCTAACCGATCGAAACACTGGGCTGTGCTCGTGGCCGGTTCCAACGGTTGGGATAATTACCGGCATCAAGTGAGTCCTTCGATCCGGTTTTTATGTGGATGTCGGTGACTTCCCCAGTCTTTGTGTTCATGATGTGAATTAGTCTTGTTGGTATAGTTTGTTTCTCATAATTTCGGAATCTTCGTTCGTGTATTCATGCTCGTTTGATGTAATTATATGGCGTAAGCTTAAACGAAATACACACTCCGTGTGGTGAGTTAATCCAGTGCAATTAAGTTCAAGCTTGGGGCTTGAAAGCTTTCATGTAGAGTTCATTGTACATTTATTTGGTTTTGCAGTTTATCAATCACCTCTTCAATGCCCTCCCACATTCCAGGATGACTTGTTTTTGGTTTCGTGATAATGTGCCTCGGGTTTAACATTGTTCTTTTCATTGTGTTCTTTATCTGTTCAGTCTGACGTTGCTCATGCGTATCAACTGGTGCGTAAAAATGGAATTCCGCCACAGAACATAATCACCATGATGTACGATGATATAGCCCGTCATCCTAAGTGAGTCCCGTTTTATTGACGAGAGTAGGGACACGTAATCGGTCGGTTAATTCCATGCAAATATAGCAAATATGACAGTTTTGATTGACACAGTTGTAACGACTCGACATCGCTCCGAATCCAAACAGCCAGAACGTGTTCATTTTGTTACTTAGATTTCTATTAGAACCAGGTTAATTTCTTCAATTTCCCGATGTAACATAGAGAGGAATATAGTTGTCAATGGATTGGGTTGCTGTGTTGTTCAGCTTTTCTGTTGCCCGGATCGATACCGTGGCACCCCAATTCACGAGTTCGGGTACACGATTCCCGTGACTGCACAGCAGTAAGTCCTCTAGAATGTGCATGAGGATTACCCATGCTGAGGTAAAACAGGTCCAAATATGTGATTAGTATTCTTCACCTATGTGGAATTCGATCGGGGTTGCCTAAGAGTCCGATCGATTCTGTGTTAGTAGTCGGATGTATTCCATGGATGACAGACAGTTACGAACAAAATAGCTCACACTTTGAAAGATTTCACATATTTTCTGATGATAGAAGCTCATTGGAATCCTAATTTATAGCACAATGTTGCATCGCACTCCCGTCCCAAATCACAGTAATCCATTCCGGGGGAAATTGTTCCAGGACTACACACACCAAGATGTTTATGCAGGTATCAATATCGATTACAGAGGTGCGGTAAGTCCATAAGTCATTGAACGATTGAAATTATCGGTTGGTTCCATTCTGCTCTAAAATGGATCGTTACTGTTCATTGAACATTGGATAAACAGTTCGATTTCCGCCAGATTACCATCACATCGGTCGTGGACGGACGTAATAAGATTGCTCGAACACGCTCCCGTTACTTGCGTTCTCCCGCTCATCAATGACCTCCGTTTCCCTCTTTCTCTCCTTCTCTGCTTCAGGAGGTCACAGTGAGCAATTTCCTCAGAATATTGAAGGGTGATGCTGCATTGAAAGCAGCCGGAAAGAAAGTGCTCGAATCGTAAGGGATACAGTATGATATTTAACTTTTTTTCTATTTCATTTTATTGTATTGATATTTCACTGGTTAAAGCTGGGTAACATGAAGAGATCGAGTTGATTGTTATTCTTTTCCTTTTGTGAACTTTAATCCCTAATGGCTTTATCGGTGTTCTTGGTTGATAAACACCCAGTCACGTGGTCCACTTTTTTCACCTCTCATTGTCCCACAGTGGGTGAATTATGTGACGACCTACTTACTGATAATAGAATGTTCATTTCGAGCAATGCGAAGTTTTCGTAGAACTAAAGGTTAAAGTCTTACTTACGCTTGTGTTTGTTGAGAAGACCGTCATTATCCGAGTTCTTATTGAGGTATGCAGATTCCGAGATATCGTGGTCGACGATGATACCTGAGTTGAATGAAGAGCAAATTGGGACGAATGTTATTTCATTTATAATCAATATAATTTGTATGAGTGATTTCTTTCCCAGGGGCCCCAATGATAACGTCTTTGTCTTTATGGCCGATCATGGGGAGCCTGGAATTTTCCTATTCCCGGACCAGGTGAGTCAATGAACACTTATCATCTCTGGATACGGATCACGAAGTTGATCGAGTGTTTTTAATGTTGTACCAACAGTTGATCGTTTATCCTTTCCCGAAATCATATTCATAGCCGCTAACAGCGCAGGTGTTCGTGCAAACACTGATCTCAATGAATCATTTGCCACGTTACAACCAAATGCTTATCTACGTCACAGCATGCTTCTCCGGATCTTTGTTCGAAAGACTCTTACCACCAAGGATTAGAAGTGAGTGTGATCGAAGGATTACGGAGTAATTTGGAATCACCTAGATTATTAAAATCTATCACGAAATATTCACTTGTCTAACTCTGCTCCGTTTTTCACTTCACGCTGTCTATTGTCCACGTCAATGCTATCTGCTCCACAGTACTTGGTGTGACGGCAGCTTCACCGACCCAAGAATCATTAGCCATCAATTGTAAGGATCCAAGCAATTTGCCATGCTTGTCCAGTGAATTTTCATACCAATGGAAATCGGATTCATTCAGTGTGAGTTCATTTTAGTTCCTCATCAGGGTCCAAGCTTTATTATGGAAAATTGCTAACAAGCTTATGCTTCTCTTGTCCCCATAGGATATTTACACACAGTCGAATTGTTTCTCAGCAAAAAATGTCACACATACTTCTTCAACGAAATTACGTTTTCTTAGTCATGTGTAAATGTGAGGTATGCCAGGTTTTCATCAAGTCTCCGCTTGAAAGGTTCAAAAGTTACTGCACGAACAATGCGAAATGGAAGAGTGATACAAGTATTGCACAGTCTACAAAAGATTGACACCAGTATCCCAGTTGACGCCGCTGGTTACCGGCCGGCACCCCATGGAACGAAATGTACGCATACGAAAATCCAATATTCATAAGTAGCATAGCGAATAGCATAACCAGGCAACACGCGTATATGGATTAAAAAATATTTCCTCAATAATAAATGAATATTAACAAGGATATACGCGTGTAAAATTGAATAATATGTCCTAAATAAGTTTCAATGTTGTTTGGAAAAGTTTGTATGCAGAAATCAAACCACATCCTATTCTGGACCTCGCTTAAATGCTCCCAAATGAAAAGGGCCGCCGGTCGTGTGACAGGTTCATCTATAACGACATAAATAATCAGCTCCAATAATGTGGATAACGACAACTGAGAGTGAGCAAAGAAAGTACCCGATCAAAGTGATAATCGGCGTTTACAGGTAGTACAACAGGAAACAAACCCATCACGGCTGCGATTAAACTATTGAAGCTTCATCAAACGTCCGCATAAACATTTTCACTATTCTGGTAATAATCCACGATTTGTTATATATTCCACGCAAGCTTCTCCTTGGAATTCCTTGCAGAATACGATCCATGTTAGATGCAGATATGGTCAAGGTCAGCGTCAATTAAAACAAACAATAGCAAATTACACTTCTATCTTTAACAAATGAAAGAACATATTTTTTTTACGAAAATTAAAAAAGGGATCCATTTAAAAGTTATACACAATCTAAAGACGTCCTAGATTGGTCAAACTGCATGGGGTACCGGTGGGTTACCTGTGCCCAGTTGACACTTTGGGAGTATTAACTTGAAACGATATCCCCTAAGGTGTATGTTGTTCGACAACGTATCACGTCTGAAGAACAGAGTTGTGACATTCCAGTCATTATGATTCATTTTACCCCAGATGGGGTCACCTCATCCACAGATAATATCCATTCAAAGTACGTTGTTATTTTTTTCAAATATCTTGATGGTATGCGTGAGTCGTACCGATCAGAGAATGCTTTATTATTTCCGCTTTTTTCATTGCAGCACATTTTGTCTTCATGGACCGTGGGTCAACAGATAAACACAGTGAGACCGCTGGTGAAACGCAGCAATGTACAAGTCTATGGTGACTTAGTAAGTGACATTCACAGACTGTCGCGGTTGTATTAGTTTAAATTGAATTTAAATAATGTCCAGCCCAAGGTCACAATGTCGATGGCAGGGCCAACTAGTCACGTGCGCTCTGATGTGTGTGAGATGCTGCCCAAATTCTATTCGCACTGCGGAATTCAAATCCACTCCTGCCATGGTGTGAGTGGACGACTGAAAACAGATCTGATCAATTCCTTTGTGTATATTTTAAAGACTTGTGATGAAAGGGATTGATCCCATATGTTCCGCGCCATCTTTGAACTTACACAGGGCTACCATAAACGATTCCAACCGGTTACCTCCTCGATGTGATCCGACAAAATTATTTTTAACAAAAAATGCCACTTTTCCAACTAATTTTGAGGCATATGAAACCAGTTAGCAACACAAATTATTATCACGCGATGATTTGTATACTGAAACAATTTCCATCAGCGTACAGAGTGTTCCGATATTCATTTCGAACCTATTGATAAACCTGCACTTTTCCAGCAATGAATTTGCAAATACTACTGCTAGGTGCATCGTGTTCTTCACATGTCTTTTCCCCTTCTTTATTCCACCCGCTCAGTCCATAGGTAACTTGCCTCTATCCGAATTTCAAGCGAAGGGAAATAGCAAGATGGTGAGTCCCCAGCTTAAATGTAACGACCATCGTTTCGTTTCATTTTGCGATTTGTCGTGATAACGCATCCTGACTAGTTGAGCTCATGTATCCACTCGCTGATAAACGGACACAATGCAGAATTGTGATTTCAGAAGTTTCGTGAAATTCTCTTTCTCCTTCTGTGATGTTGGTTTACTTCTGAACACCTTCACCGTGATGGATTCAATGTTCCGTTTTGTTCTCCCCTATTTCATACCCAATGATCCTCAAAACCGTGGGAACAGACAAATGCAACAGGTCCGGTGGTACAGATGTCGCCCGCCGTGGACTCGGTGCCTGAAGACGAGGTGCATTTGTTCCACTTGACACGCCAACTATCAATGAACCAGTCAGCCGAACGAATGGATTTGGCACGCCGGCGTCTAAATCGCGCGACGCATGTAAGTTCCCCTCTGAACTTCATCCATATCGAACGATTCCCAATTGAGGGTAATCATCTGACTGCATATGAACACGTCCGACATTTTCATTAAACGAGATTACACACACTCATACACACATGGACGTATGCTAGATATCTGGATGAGGTGCATAAATTAGCCTTTATTCTTTACCAAACCATATCTACTATCGCATTTCAGCTGGCAAGGATGGCCAAAGAAACAGTCGACGATATTGTGGAACAGGTTTATCGCAGTGCTACGCCGTCAAACCCCCGCACTGACATTTGCGAAACACTGGATTGTCACAATACAATTACGGAACAGTTCAGGATCAAATGCTTCAGCCATTATCAAGTGAGTAATCTGTCCCGGCAGATCTGTGTGTTGGAGACTCCAAGTGAACCTGATCCCGAAGACGCCATAGATTTAAATTAGAGTTTATTCCACTGTCTGTACTCGCTTTTTAATTAGGCCACAACACTCATATGAAGTAATGACAAATTTTTTCACCTAGTCTCCAAACACATTTGAAGAATAAATCATCTTTTCAATTGGTTTCAGGTTCCTGAAGTGGCATACGAAATGCCGAAAATTTACCGGCTATGTGAGCTCGGCTACGACCCAAGATCGGTTGTCCAAGAGATATTTGATCGATGTGGTTAGGTGACAAGCCAATACTTTCATCCGATCATGTCATTTACCTCGTTATTATTGTTGTTTTGAAAGTGAAGAGCTTCCGTTGTCACGCAATAAATTTTGCTGCCTTCATCATTTATGTTTTCTGTTTTGGTTACACTTGGATCAGGAGTGTGAAGGAAACGGTCATTTGGTGTTAGTGCTTGTGCTGAGGAAAGCAAATTAAGTTCGTCGTGCACCATCCAGATCTTCCAGAGCTCTATTGTAGATGAGGACCAAGTCACTAGAGAACAAGTGGTTGACAGAGCACCGATCTCAGAATGCAATTGTGGGTGAGTGATTTGTGAGAAACAATCTGCTGACCTGGTGTTGATCTAATTTCAAATGCATCTCAGATTAGACAGAGTTGAATGACAATCTCCCGGTGTTGGATTGTCTATCTGCTCACAGAATCCGACGATGTTCCCCATTCACAGTCCCGGAATGGTGTAATTGCTCCTNATTTTGCTGCCTTCATCATTTATGTTTTCTGTTTTGGTTACACTTGGATCAGGAGTGTGAAGGAAACGGTCATTTGGTGTTAGTGCTTGTGCTGAGGAAAGCAAATTAAGTTCGTCGTGCACCATCCAGATCTTCCAGAGCTCTATTGTAGATGAGGACCAAGTCACTAGAGAACAAGTGGTTGACAGAGCACCGATCTCAGAATGCGATTGTGGGTGAGTGATTTGTGAGAAACAATCTGCTGACCTGGTGTTGATCTAATTTCAAATGCATCTCAGATTAGACAGAGTTGAATGACAATCTCCCGGTGTTGGATTGTCTATCTGCTCACAGAATCCGACGATGTTCCCCATTCACAGTCCCGGAATGGTGTAATTGCTCCTTCCTTCTGTTGTCTCTTCAATATTTGGTCTGAGTGTGTTCGGTAAGGAGCGTGGTCTGATGAAACGTGATTTTGCATTGTGATCCGGTTTGATATTTGCTTGCAATCTTTTCAGTTTTCCCGAGCCGTCAGCAAGCAAAAGAGCGTTTTCAGATAGCAGTATTGTTTCCAAGGTCACTTTAGAAATCACCTGCTTCACTGTACCCAATGTGTTCGGGAATACTCTTATCTAAACAAGTTGGAACATTGATTTGCTGCAACATAGACTGGAATATTGCGTTTCTGCCTATGTAGCTGCGCATACACGTTACAATTCCCAGAACCGGGATTGTCTGACCTGTTTATGTTTTCATTGTGGAGTGATAACTGATCCGCCGGGGTAGATTCCTAACATTTTTGACGCTGACTATCGAGATGGATGGTCCAGCATCAATTTCTGTTTGAATAGGTGATCCCTTCGACCTCGACGTGTATGTGGTGAGGTGCTGGATGGGAGTAACCGAATTTCATGATGTCAGTTATGTCGTCAAATAAGCATTTATTTTTCGTGCTATTCCTTATTTTTTCTCGTGCTACAGTAACACGTTTCTCAAATGTCTTTCGGTTGCGATGTTTCTGGGTTGCTAGGTGCTTTTTTTTCTTTCCTTGGAGACTAACTGTTTACTTGTGATGATATTCGCTGCTAATACATGCTTATTTTTCAACAGCGGTGCCAAATAAACTGATTGATTGTTTGCAGTTCACGTGGCCTTCCGCATCACTGTTCGTAAATGTTCCAGGTTTGTAATTGGAAAACTGAGCTGATTGATGTGCGATATTCTCTTAGCCCTTAACCAAGTGAGTTTAGATTCTGATTGCAACTTCTCGCAAGCTAGATCGCTCTTTATTTTAGTAATCAGGCACTGAATCCTGATTTCTTCCTTAATTTATTGGTATTTCATATCTACCAACAGTTCTGTAGGGCTTGTTTAATTTCTGCAATCAAAGTGTTAGCAAGTTCCTCAGCGTTTTAGTGCAGCTTAGAATAACGGTATCTGGCAATATATGTACTGGGTGGAGAACGTATTGAATACTTTATCCAATGACCTATCGTCACCAATAATATTTGCCTTTAACTGACGCTGGCCCTCGTCATAAAGTAATTGGCGAAAGAGTTTTATCTTGTGTAATTCAGTAAGTACAGTTTGTGGTGGGAGCAGAAGTAACAATTTAAGGCGCTGATCGGAACCGGGTTATCGGTTCAGTGGACGATTGTGAGAATACATGAATCGATTAAACGATGGATTGAAACTAGGTCAAGCTGAGTCACGGATAAAACTGCCTGGAAGGGTTTCGGTCAGCGTATGTCATGAACATCAGCATCACGTGATTGGACGAATGTGTACGTGGCAGTCTGCATATCTAGACGGCTTAACAACGCATAACGGGGATAAGTACAGACGCAGACAGAGGAGTTGACCGCGCATTGGGCTGCTTGAAGTTTGAACAAATACGTTGTCGAATAGCGTTTCACCAATCACCACAATACCTATTTATAACAAACGTGTCAGTTTCCAAATAGACAGCAGCTATGATTCTGAGATGAAACATTGCACTTGCCACCCACGAACACAACATAGTGCACCGATCAGGCCAAACGATTCATCAAGCCGATTTTCGATCCAGATGTTCCAGTTTGACGTTGGCTAACATGTACAACTTCATTGCACCAACAGATCCAGTACCGAGAGAGGAGTTGAGCAAGTTCGCCAAAAGATACTACGCAGATATCATTTCAGCCTCAGCAAGAGAGCTTTTCGCTCATACTTGAAGAACAGATTTTTACCACTACATAACCATCAGGAGGAAAACAGTGTACAAACGTTTCGCAGAAAGCTGTTTACATTAAACTATCTTTGAAGGGCAACCATCTTCTGAACGATGTGCGCCAAAAGTTGAAGTCACCGACTGAACCGCACGATTCCCCACTGCTCAACTTCGACTTATTGCCTCTACTCGTGAAATCGATTTGGACAAACGTGTCGATGGTTTGCATTCCAGTTTTGTCTCACACACTGTATATAAGTTCACCTGCAGTTACGGTGACATATACATACGCAGAACGAACCGTCAATTCTCACAGCGGATGACTCGACACATTCCAAGTCGGTTGGTGAATTCAGCAACGCAACCCACACCCAGTAATCAGCCGGTCACACATAACCCGGGGTCATCAAATTGCACTGCACGTCATGACAACCATAATTGAACCCGCTTCCTCCTTCAAACTGTTGGCAATAATTGAGGCTTTGCTAATCCCATTACATCATCCCGTTCTGTGCACTCAAAAGTTGTTGATGCAATCAGTTCACTGGTCATGGAGTTTACTTATGTTTTTCATGGTAATATCCCCCATCTAACTGTACTGGGATTTACAAATCGACCGTGCTCTAAATGTGCGTGTTTTTGTTGCATCAGCGATTGAGAAGATTAGACGAAATGGTAACATCTCGCGATATAATTCTTCCTTCGGTCTTGATACGATACGGATAAAGGGGACCTAGTGGTTTAAATCTTTTATTAAATAAAATTGTGTACAGTATTCAGCTTTCTTCATTTAAATACGATATTCGCAATAGTATCCGTAAGAAGTGCATAAGGTTCATTCAGTTATAATGATTTCTGTATTGAGGAACTCAACGCATGCAACATCGGGTAGAATACAAACCCCGATGTGTAATTGGAGATCACCTTGCCATGGTGATTACCCTCTACTGGTATGAACCGACCGCAAGAACTGTAGTCACTGTGACACTGGATCTGCTTGACTAAGGATTGAACGGGAGCATCGCATATTGATACAATCCGACCGAACGGAACCCCTTGCATTCTGCGATTGTAGGCGCGTACCGAGAGATGCTGAATTGCGTACTTCACGGATGACAGACGTGATAAATTCCATGATATCTTTCGGTTTCTACATCCCACAATAAGCATCGATGAGAAATACACTGATATGTGGGGTAACCAGGCGACCAAGTATGTGGGCGATAATTTCAGTTGTGCACGGCGAAACAAACTTAATCCGTCGATGGCAAGGTGCAGTAGCACCGTCGTAGACGCATATATCACATCTTGCATCGCCCCGTTTGAACTGTAAACCACCTGTTTTTGCAATGAACGACAAGTGAATACAAAGAGTATTGCTCATAGTAAAGTTGGTAAGAGAAATAATCTTTGTGAAACTATTTTGCGCCTGCTCCATCCGGGTTCGAATCAATCAGGTAATATTGTGCTGCCAGTCTGATGGGATTACAAAGCGGTAGCATCCACCGGGTTAGTTCAAATTGATGCCGTTAACTGTTGCCAGAGTCAAGCAAACAGGTCAGGGGAAACAATGCCAGATCGCATGCATCTTCAGTTATTCAAAATCAAAAATATTGCAACTTGTTCCTGAGTGGCTAACCCCCGGTATGATTCCTCCTTGACACTCCAAATGGACTAATTATTCTCATATCGTCGGATGTCTTTGAATGTGAAAATGTTGTCCAGGTATCCTATTCCGTAACCGTTTTCTCGATTCAAATATTCTGTCAATGAAGACTACAGATTCCATGGGAATGAAAATACACTATTAGAATAAAAATGCCGGAACGCCAATAAATAACGTGAGAGATATGCCCACTAACAAAGGTCTTCTATTGCAGGACAATGATCCTTTTATTATTTTTTTACCAGTTTGCCGTAAAAGACGTCACATCTGCAGCCAGATCCCTATGAAATTTGTCTCTGACTGCGGACAATCCGTCCGTGACCGGCAAAATACCCAGCCATCGAAGAGCCATTCGAAATGTTGTACATGTGCACCTCCGCGCTGTCGCTAAATGTGTAGAAAGGGTAGCAGTGACATTTAACGAGACCGATGAGCTTACAAGCCTACAAGTTCATATATATATATAGAATGAGGAGAAACACCTCGATTCTGATTTTAGCTTGAAATGCGGATGCTGGTGTTGGTGTATTGTCCAAGCTGAAAGGGTTTTTCGCAAACGTCATGGTCACACCGAAGCAACCAATGAAATCACAGCAATTGGTTGCAATGCACCAATAGGAGTGTAGGATCATACAAACAGCCAATCACAAGCCACGAATGGAACGATATAAGCCTGGATGGGGCTCCCCCTCCTCGAAGTTGCACTGATCTTTTTTTTCGAAGCTTGGCTACGAAACGTTTGCCAGTAATACTTCCAGCTCGGGGAACACACCGACAAACATTGAAAGCAAAATTAGGACTCAAGAAACGACATTGTGTTTGCACACCTCACCCCTCACCAAGAGACAGGCATGTATCAGATGTCGAGGCAAATACATAGCTCTCGTAAACAAGTCGTATCAGCTAACCATACCAAGATGATCCAAATCCCTGCGATGCTACAATGACGTGGCAAATGTAAATATTAACCGAAAATCCCAAGGTTTTTTACCGAAATCACACGATACCGGGAAAGCTTTGAACAATGACAGAGAAACATTCTAAGGTGACAATACAGAAGGCATAGGAACAGTGTAAAAAAAGCGTATCATAATAAAATGTGTAAATTGATGACACGACATGAGGCGTAAGCTTAGGGACACTTGTACTTTACACCCCAATTCGTTGTCAGCTGAATCCGCTGGGCGCGCATTGTCTTGAGCACACACACACAAATGGATCGATAAAATCCGTTTCGGGCCTAATTATCACACTCCAGCAATGTTATGCGAAGGAAATAACTTACTGTCGCCATCGAATTATTCAGAATCAGTTTGTTTTCAAATATGTTGGATTCACATGACGCAGCAGGGGATCTATTTTCTTTTTAACTCTCACATTGATGTAGTTCTTGAAATAAAACTGCTTTGTTTGATCTACAGATACCAAAACTGCACAATTATTATAATTGATTGTGCTAATAATCTGTGTTAGGCAAAAGGAAACGGGGATGTTATTTGCAATAACAGATTTTTAGATGCTGATGATGATGATATATTCGTCATGTGTAAATAAGGCGTAAACTGAAAAGCTAGGGAGCACTGGTCAGCTATATGTATCTAGTTGGATCTCACCACGAGTGCGAATCAATCGACCCAACTGGTGATGACAGTCAACCCGGTCAAAATAGCCCTCCAGTGATTTCCAGCTTCTCAGCTCACGCCTCATTTTCAAGATGAATTTATCAGTTATTCAAATTAAATTCTCCATTCCTTTCAAATAACATATTTATGGATCACTTCAATTTCAGCGATATACGACATTTACCGAACCAACCTCCTCTCGAAATAGCTTTTATTGAATTGTATTCGCTGGTTCCCAGTTGGAAGGTTCTAATGATAATGTGAGGGGTACTCGTTCAATAAAGCTCAACAGACACGAGACAATTCAAAGGTTTTTTCTCCACCCCTGGACAAACCATCCTTGTATCCTCAAAATACGAAACAATCCAGAAACCTGGTACTGAATCCCACCTACTCATATTGTCAATTTGGGATGCTTAGAATGAGCTAAGTTTCATTATTAGTGTGACACGATAAATCGAAATAGTTTTGTGACTCTCCACTCTAAAATCAAACTTCGACTATTCACTACTATTTCGGTGATAAGTTTCTGATATTGGTCTGATACTGGTCGTCTGACTGCACGCATCATTGACATAAACGTACTCCGGAAATTTCGTTCACTTTATGACATCTTAGATCTAGAAGCAAACTGTTGTGCTAAAGGTGAGTTGGTGAGTCGTGTTCTTATCTCAATGAATCTTGTGGTTCATGTTGGGCATAAGGTGGTGGCCCGGTGGTAAAATCACCAAATTAACACCCCGGAGATGTGTGTTCGAATTCCACCACCACCACCACCACAATCTAACTTTCCCCACTGTGTGTGGGTTGGCAGCCCTTTGATCGGACGCTTCCCCCTTCTTCAAGATTGTATCTTCGTTTATTCAATAAAAAGGAAATACAATGAAAAGCAAAGATAAAAAGATTTTCAATCAGTGTGGGTTCGATAATTGTGAGCTACATATTGTAAGACACCCAGATTCACCGCCAAATGTATATAGGATAAATTAAATCCGTAAATGTCGTAAACATTCCATTTCACCTGCTCTCCCCGAGCTACTGGAAATTTGTGTGCAAACGTTTCATCACATCAGCCGAGTTGACGTCGTCAGTGCTGGTGAATTGGCTGCGTTCTACTTGTCCCTTGTTCTTATTGTGTTCGACTCGGTTCACCGTTGAACTGGTTTGAGTGAGTGACGGTGTTTGTGGGATTTAATTTTCCCGTGACCTTTGGTAGCATCATTTGGTCATTGAGTTGCATCGACGCGTACACGTGGGCCACTTCGAACGGATACAAAGAGAACACTGTCACTTCACAAACGTTGATGATGGCACCTCGACTAGTGATAAAACATGTGTGCAGGTATGAATTATGCATCAAGAAAGCAACTGAATTGTATTAGCACTTGTACACTAGAATTGTCTATCACCGAGACGAAGAAAAAAGGCCACACAAGTAGAGGTTAGTTTACTGAAAGACAAATAATATTTCATAATGTGCCAAATATCATTGGTCAAACGAATATCAGCCACTCACCGTTCTCGTTCTTTGAGTCCTACGGCTTTTGTTCGAATTGTGTGACTTTTGATTGATCGATACTATAGATCCATGGCCCAATATCCAGAAACCGGAACGAGCAGGCGCTTGGCTGGCGTCATCTCGGGGTTCAGACTCACCACTGTTTAAAAATAGAATGTCCAGCTCTACGAAGAAGTGAAATGGAGTTCAGTTCACCTGAGCTACGGGGACCGATTTTCAATACTTGTTCTTAAAGATTTGTTTTTTTTCGACTATTCTTAATACAGTTTGAACTCGAGAAAACTTTATGGGTAAACTGTCGGTGTGCGCACATAGAGTTATGTGTGGCATACACAGGTATTGATAAAACTCATGCAACACCCCCAACTTTCATCCGATTTAGTCCTCTCAACGCTTAGTATTTTGAACGTCATTCACATGATTGAATGAGATATTGATTCATATCAGAGACAACATAGCCCTAATAATATTCAATTGTTTTTCCTTCTGTTGGTACTCTTCACCACAGCTATTGATATACATGTGTGATATCGGAAAATGAAATACATTTTCGAAATGAGAGTTATGATGCACAAATTTTGTCAATACGTATACGATGAATATATGAACGTTCTCACGTTCACAGATGTGAGAGTCGGCCTTTTGACGTCAACAATGCTTCACTTCCTTTGCCCAAAACCTGTGTGCCGCTTTTGAGACAAATATCGTACGACAAAATATTGAAAATCGGTTTTCGTAGCTCGGGTGAACTGAATTCCATTTCGCCTGTTCGCCGAGCTTGGCAATTTGTTTGCAAACGTTTCATCNGATGAAACGTTTGCAAACAAATTGCCAAGCTCGGCGAACAGGCGAAATGGAAATATCGTACGAAAAAACCAAGGGATCCAATGTAATGTAATACGCACTGAACACGAACTACGAATCACGGAATCACGGACGCAACGTTAGCACTGAACCACACTGGTACTTGCACGCAATAGTCTACGGAACCGAAACGCGAGGAAAAGACCACAGAAATAACGATCCAATTATTGAAAGTAAACAGATGGACTAAATATTATGTGCAAAATAAGTTCGTTGGGCATTCAGGCCTCTGCGAATCAGGTTCTAGTATTTCTGGCGTTGTTCAGCTTCTGTTTGAGCCGCACGGTTGTGATTGGTCAGTGCAATCGACCTTTAGTATATAGTCTATAGGCAGTGACACTCACGCGCTTTGCTGACGTCACCCGTGAAGCTTGATTGATCACAGTTGTCCGAAACTTGTAACGTGTCTCTCCGGGGTATGCGTTATCTCGCAGGCTAGGATCAACACACAACCTTAGTCATTCTGCGACCGAAGTTAGTTCGATGCACCGCTCGCTACGGTTTGGTAACGTAGCTTGCAGGTTACGTCATAGATATTTATCCCTATCACTAGTTGCGTTTGCTCAACATTTCAGATAAAAGCAATGGGGCAGTCATTTCATAACATAACAGAAGCGTACGTTTATCTCGGTTCCGACTGGGGTCACATAGCAAGAAACGCCAATCAGTGATTAGAGGTACCGGTCCATTCCATTAAGAATAATGCATTCTGATGGCTCCTGGATAATACACATGAACACGGTTAGATTTGATATTATTAGTTACGATTTACAAACATGGTTTTATTCAATCACCTGATAATTGCATACTGTGTTTTTAGCATCCTTTTAATGAAAATTTTGGTGATGCTGCGTATTTTATTCAAAACCGAACAATATGATGTCTGTCCCAGAGTGCTCAGTCCTCTCTCGGTCATCACGTTCACCAGCTTCAAGTAGCAAGATGCATTGTCACACACACGCACAGTTAGGTCGTATACCTACTCTTCTTGTGGCTTGTGCTTGTTCTTGTGGCATTTGATCAACGAGTAAATGTTCCAAGGAGGAAATTTATCTTGCATATAGCAAATGAAGCGTGAAAAGAAAAGCTAGGGTGCACTGTACGTCGGTGTCGACCCGGTCGGGCCCCATTAGCAGTAGGAATCCATCGAACCAACAGCCTGAATGTTTGTCAGCATCGGAGGCACAATACGTAGTTGTATGTGGTTTTCTATTGACGGTAACCTGTGGACACTTGACAAAAATGATGTGCAAATTTCTACCTTGGCTATTATTGATATGTACATTCTCAATAAAATTGTTCACATTTCTTGCTCTATTTCTAATATTATTCAGCCGAAACGATTCAACCACTTCTGTCATTTAAATTACTCGTCGTTAACTCACTTCATTCAACAAATCCCGATATATTTATCCACGTGTGTTTATTTTCAATGTCTCATCGTATTGTACTGATTTCCAAACCCGTAATCGATATTTTTGCATCACGTGACACAATGTAAGGAATATATTTTATGGTAGCACGTCACACGTCACAGAGATCTTTTCATTCGATTGGTGAGAACCAGGCAGAATCACTTAAAGTAAGCAAACCTGTGTTACCTTACTATTGTTGTACAAATTACTGAATTTCGTTGGATGCTGACGAATAGGTTTATTTCGCTTCAAATGTAAACTCTTGAGCTTATACACCGAGAATTTTATTGTTCCGAAATCTGGAGGATAATAGATTTTCGGTGTTTTGTTCAGTTAACGCTGATGCAATAAGTTATCAAATTTTACAGTCGTTCATTTTATTACCAGTAACCCGAATATACCAATTGATAATATTATACTCTGTTGGACGTAAATAGTTAGTGCACTTATAAAATGTACAGAAATGTGAACGTTTATTAAAGATTTTCCACAGAAATCAGACTGAAAATAAGCTGACAATCAATTTGTTTTACATTGACCCTGTATTTATTAACTTGATGATTGCTTAATTAATTTTTCCGAGCGAAAGGTGTACCAACCAAATCAAAGGGTTACTGGGGATAGCAATGACAAGAAGGATGCGCAATAATGTGCCCTGAACGATCCCCGGGTCACAGTCATAGTGAAGCCGATTGCTACACTAATTATCGATTTTCAAACAAAACCACAAAGTGGTGAACAAGCTCGTCTTTAGTGAGTCATAGTCATGAAAACACATCACAATATAAATCATTACTCGGGAATGAAAATTGTATTGCAACATGAAATCACATTACATCAAAGGATTAATCAAAATTTGACGTTATTTTCCAAGATAATTTTATTCCTAATTAGTCATATCGTAACGAGAAGGCGAGTTGGCTGGCAAAACGTTTATCGATCCAGTTCAAAAACAACCGTTGTCCGCGTTCAGTTATATACAATCAATTCCTAACCGCGCGGCACGATCATTGATGCCTCATTCTGTTGATCAATCCCTGTTGGTTTTGATCCGCACTTGACACGTACGTTGCCTCTTCTTCCGCGTGCCATTCCGATCGTAGTGTTAGATACGTTGATCGACAGCTCGAACGTTGTGGTATTCGGTGAATATTTTTCTGGCTAGATGCGGATTGTCCGTCGGGCTATAATGATCGATTCGTTCAATTCGAATGGTCGACATTGTTTCGCGTAGTACTTTCAGCCTCTACGTCTGCGCATCAAGTAGGATGGGCCCTATTCTTGATTCGTTCGTTAGTCTAGGCTCTCTTTGTACCAACTTTAATCACAATATATATATATATATATATATTGTGATATATTGGCATGAATATGATTCACTGAACATGAGCTTGTTCACCAAGTTGTTACTTTGTTTGAAATGCGCTCTCTGGAACTATTTGCACAATTATCAGCTTTGAAATATCGGAAACATACTTTCCGATTTATTCATTTGAATAAAGCAATCAAAACAATGTGGAAAGAATTGGTGATATTAGACAATAATTTCATGTACTCTCAATCAGCTGTCTACGCATACTAAATAGGTCGGAATGATATAAGAAGAACAATTGATAAGACCGAATTCCAACCGCGGCGCTATGCACAGTATGGTAAGGTGTTCGTGACCCGACATAAGAAACCAGAACACACAAGATAACATGTTGATCAGAACCGGGTTAACGATATAATGGATGATTGTGAGAATACATCTATCGAGTAAACGATGTCCTAAAACTAGGTCGTGCTTGCGCGAAGACAAAACGGATCGGAAGGGTATTAGTCAGTGTTTGAAATGGACCATTGTTTCACGTGATTGGACGACCAATGGGAATCAATAGGCAAATGAGTACGTAGCATCTCGGTCTGCCTCTTAGATTCACACGTTGTTACGCCATAGTGATCAACTGGTTTAGGGATGAGTTGGGACCGGCATAGAACGCACTCTGTTGATTTGACATTTGTGGTTTGTGAAAAGGCACCTATAGATTTACACCTCTTCCCATCGAGCTTTAGCCAAAACCCACAGTCGTTTAGCTTTGATTGACATTCCCTCAGCCGAAACCAGCAATTCCTTAGCCAAGACCTGTGGTCCTTTAACCTTGACGCGCTGCGATGCGATGCCCTGAAATAAATTGAGAGGTATATGCTTACAGTTTCAAATATCCACTTAAAGTGAGTTCTGTTATTGAGATGGGGATACATTAACAGGTCGAGAATAATAAACACTGTTCACAAAAGACACCATTTAAAACACCATTTCTCAAGAAGCTATGGACAAAACCGGTAATAACTAAGCCTCGACAGGGATAATTATGATGTATGTTGCAACGTTAATAAACTGATGACGCAGTTGTGAGAGTGTACTTTTACGAGCAGTTTATCATCCTCAGCCTATTTCTGCATCCACTTCTGATGATCAGATTTCACTTATGAATGTGAAACAATGTAACGCGCTGATTTACATCCGAGATTTTTACTCCTAGGAGTATCGCATGCTATACAGAAACAGTGAAGCTTTGCGAGATGTATCAAATGGTCTGACGATACGGGCACATCGGTTAAATCTTCTCTAATCAGCATGTACTGCAGCATGCAACCTCCAGGCTTTGCAACACCAACATTTGTAGAAAATATTTTTTTCAAAATCCGTTGACTTCAGAATATTCCGATACTTGTTGATCTGACTTGCCTACTGCGGCGTGACTAAAGTTTGTGCGTCGAGGTTAAATGACCACGGGTCTTGGCTAAAGCATTTCGGGTTTTGTTTAAAAGATTATGTATTGGTCGAGGTTTAAGGGTTGCGGATTTTGGTCAAAGCTTGATGGGAAACGTGTAATTATTGGTCGGTCGGTTCTGAGCGGATTATCGTCGAGTTCGGGACCTTTAATTGCGCGAAGTTGAACGGGGTAGAAGTGTTTTCAGACAACTTGTCCATCGCCGAGGTTCAGAGTAGTGGCGTTACCAGTTGATGGAACGATTGTGGCTGGATGCCATGTAGACCCACGAGGGAGTCTGGCATAAACCGGATCGGACTCACGGTACAAACGGTCTTCAGATCGAGATGATTGTGCAATCAACATTTCCTGCTGTTTTTCTATTCTCGCTCTGGGGGAAGGGAACAATAGTTGTAACCTTGTTCGGAGGGTCAGACAGAACGTTAATTCAGCTGGGGATCGTCCAGTGGTTTCCTTAGAATTTGTTTGGTAGGCGAAAAGTAGTCTGTCCAGTTTTGCCTCTGCAGGGTTCCTGCACTCTGCTTGAGAATGTCTTGTATGACCACTTGAACTGTTCACTCCTCCAAGCCATTCAATTCCGGATGGAAAGGAGCTGACCAAATGTGCTGTATTTCATTGTTTCGGAGAAACATTTGAAACTCTTCGCTCGTAATTAGTGTTCCATTGTCCGTGCAAGTTGTTTCTGGGATGCCGAATGTTGCAAATGAGGAACGCATATTGGTAACCGGTGCTGGTACTAGCACGACAGCAACCCACGCAACCGAGAAGCGAGAAAAAGGCCACAGGACTAGCAGTTCATTTATTGGAAGGAATTAGTGATCATCCAAGCCTCTGCCAATCGTGCGTTAGTATTTCTTTCGTTTTGCACCTTCTGTCTGGGCAGCACGGTTTTTGATTGGTTGGTATAATCGACCTATGGTACATAGTTCAGAAGCTGTGACACGTACGCGTTTTGCTGACGTCACCCGGAAAGCTTCATTGGTCACAATTGTCCGAAAACTGTAACGTGTCGCTCCGTGTGCGTTATCTTGTAGGCTAGGATCACCACCGTATCCGGTACCACGGCTTATCTGGTCAACGTCATGGATGAATAGGATCTGGAGGGTTTGTGGACATTCACATAATTACGTGGGTTCAAGCGGAAAGAAATTCGTTCACGGTATGTCGGAAGGACTGGACACCGGTTTTCGATGAGAATTAATGAGCGTGTTCTGAGAAACGTGTTTATTCGCGGCGAAAACCTTCCAGCAAGCGCTGTTGTACGATATTTGCTGGATACTGGACACGCTCAAAAGTATCCACTGATGCCATAGCACAGTCCGCTTTTATTTGACTCAAACGTCAAACTTTGTGGTGGCCTTTGGGATCAATTATTTTCAATTTTATTGATCGGGGTAGTTATTTTGCTTTGGGTGAACACTTTTAAATAACCTGATAGTGAAGCTTCATTGGTTTTCCGGAGTCCCGTACGTCACTTTAAGTGTTCTAGTGGAATATGAAACGGTGAAGGAGGAGGAGTGATCTCGGATTATTGTTGTTGCATTATGGAACGGGTGTAGGAACTTCCAATCGCACTGCCTGTATGTGTTGTACATCTCCTTCCATAGTCATGCATTACTTCATGCTTCGTATATGCACATACTGGTACTTGGCAAGTGTTAAGGATCGACCAAACACAGCTGTAGTATTTGGAATAGGAATCGAAATCGAATAGCGCGCGATCTCGGTATCTGACGGAAAACCCACTGAATAGCGCAAAGTCCAGTAGAACCAAGACGAGCTGTGGATACAGTTAGTTACATTCAGAAAATCATGGAAACATATATACCACAAGCAACCAACGATCATTGGTCGATTCTTCGATGTCCAATCGACAACGATATGGTTTATTTGTTTACCTTTGTACATATAGCCAATCCCAATGGTGCCAATTGAGACCACAAGATTGGTCGTTTATTCCGTTTCTTGATTGGTTACTTGAAAGCTGTACCGCGGTGTGTGCATACTCGTTACACGATCACAACAGCATCCGTTTTGCTAAAACACGAGTGCTGAAAAACTGTGACAAAAATTATTAATTCCTTTAAAATAGTGTAACACTTAGATGACAAAAAAGGTGTGATAGTGTTTTCGAATTACTCCACTAATGGGTGTTCATATTTGATATTCCAAATCAATGCAGCAAATTGAAATGAAACCGTGTCATCTGAGATTGGGAATCATTTCAGTTAAACCGAACTTGGGATATTTAGTGAAGCACTTGACTTAAATATCTCGAAAACTGCTTTCACTCAAAGCTATCTTTTGGGGAAAAAAACTCATCTAGTCATTTTACTTCAGTTAAATAAGCGAAGTAATTTCAGAGGAAGAGAGAGTGAACACAGATAAGGCGGATAAAAGCGACAAATCGACCGCAATTTTCTCGGTCTACGGACGTAAACTTTATCAGATAGATCCCTTTAATCAAAGAATCAATCAATCCCCCCCCCGCCCCCCTCAATTGTCTCAACAGTGGCGATGAAGCGTGTGGGAGGCAATTTCAAATGAATTTGTATTTAAATTTGAATATTTTTATTGGAATATATAACTTTTGCAAGCTGAAATATGCTTACATTTCAGTTGAAAAATTTTACACTGTTCGTCACACCAGAGAAAATAAAGAAGTTTACACAAATCCAACAAAATGCTTCGTAGAAGAAATTTCTCCAAAGGTTGATTCATTCAATTAAAGATTGACATAATTTATTTATAACTCGTTCCCTGTTGTTTAAGATGCTAGTCATATAGAGTACAGGGGAGTTATTGTAAATGTTCATTCGAGAGAATGAATACTGATAAGAGGAGCGAGTGATCGAGTTGGAGTGACAAGAAGATAAGTCAAAATGCAAAGGATGGGAGGGGTCGGTTAGAATCTTATTGCAAAGGTTACACAAGACTTCATATGACCATTAATAGGTTCTGGGATTATTCATTCGGCAGAAGTTAAAGACGCACGGCTTATCATCATCAATCCACGATGGATAATTTTAAAGTATTGTTTCAATAGACCCGGAAACACTATGGGGGAGCAGTAAAGTAAAATAGGGAGAACGTATTGTTTAGCAAAGGAGAACAAAACTTGTTGGGAAGTGCGAAAATGGCTGAGATTCCGAAGCTGACAGATGAAGCGCCGAAGTTTTCCAATACAGTTCTGAATGTGTTTCGACCACCGAAGGTTATTATCGATAGTAACATTCAGATATTTGACTGAGGACACTCTAGACAAAAGGTTACAATTAAGGGTTACAGAGTCTGACTGGAATGTAGATCGGGAAGAACTAAAAATGCTGTCTAAGCTCTTGGTTGTGCTAAGATTAAGGCCAGCCTAGTTTGAAAACTGTTCGATTCGGGACAGATTTTCAGTGAAGGAGGAAAATTCCAAATAAGAAGAAACGGTGACATAAAACGACAGTTTCAGCATACTTCGGGATATGGGCAGGATGTGGAACTGAAAGATCATTAATGAAAGCAAAGAAAAGATGCGAAGCCGGGACAGCACCTTGAAGCACACCAGAATTATTGATTAGAGGACTTGAGGTATTCCTGCCCAGCTTTCGGTGAAGTAATCAGAAAGCCACGAAAGCCAGTTTACAAAGGAGGGATGACCGGTACAGAGAGTCAAAAGCAGACAATTAATCAAGAAAAACACAACGAACCGATTTGGCTAACTGATCAACGGATAACTTATAAAATGGACCAGATTAGACACATCATCCAAAGTGGATCTGTTGGGTTTATACGCGAACTGAATAGGATCATGGGGAATGATGAGAAGTGACTAAGTGACTCAGGATGGCTTCCTCAGTCAACTTCAGAACTACAGTCGTTAATGCGATGGGACAAAAGAGTTTT
This sequence comes from Echinostoma caproni, assembly GCA_900618425.1. Taxonomy (NCBI): domain Eukaryota; kingdom Metazoa; phylum Platyhelminthes; class Trematoda; order Plagiorchiida; family Echinostomatidae; genus Echinostoma; species Echinostoma caproni. Next base: position 44,286 of record UZAN01041617.1, read on the forward strand.
ACTAGAACGGTTGAGGATGAGTTTTTGGAACAGGTATCGTGGTCACTGGTCACCAGGACTCAGAGATTATCTGTGAAGAAAGAGAGTCGTTGATGAGGGATGTAATCATGCTAGTTAGAAGGGCTGCTCCAAACTTGAGAAACGCTGGAGAAAGACCATCAGGGCCCGCAGATAACAACGGTTTGAAGGAACGTGTTTCACCTGAAAATCTCATCACTGGAGGAAGAGAACAGATCGGAATCAGAAACCTTATATGGGAAAGAGGGTACCTGATTATCGGTAGACGGATGAAGAAATGCAGCGTTGAAGCTATTTACATCAAAATCACTGTTCACGTTTTTCCTTTTTTTGTCGGCAGATAAGACGAATTACTTGTCATATGAGCCTTGTGTTTTTCGTTTTGCAGGATTTGGGAAGCAAACGTCTTGTTTACACGTCTTATCTCAGCCTTCAATAGGTAGCAATAGTACCTTAATAGCAGACGAATGAGGCGATCTATAGGTTCGTTCCTTTTACCTTCATAGTGAGTTCAATCGAGGAGATGCAATTTTGCAATTTTGCCGCTGCGAACAAACAGCATTTTCATGGGACAGCAAAATTGGAAGATCGATTTCATCGTTCCGGTGAAAAGACTGTCATAGTCAAGAAGTGATGAACAAGAGGCAAACCAAGATTGAGAAGAGAAATACGGGTTGGTAATACGTTACGCTGATGAAACCTTATCTGGTTTGATCGTATGGACGTTGGATATGCAGGGCTTAAGTATATCTTTGGTCTTAGGAGGAGAACATAATGATCACTGGTAGCGATTGGGGCCATTACTTTGAGAGAAAACAAAGCGGGCTGGTTTGTAATTACCCTATCAAGTATAGAGCTGTCTCTGGCAGGAGAGTATGATCAATCGAATATGACAAAAGAAAGCAGACGAGAGTTGGTGTGGGTCGGTAACATGTTTGACATCGAGATAACAATAAAATCCAGTGAGAAGACGAACACTCCATACGCAGTGCAGCCAATCGAAGGGTGCGCCCTCAACCACACAGTCGGTAACACTCCTCTGTGCAACGTTCATCGGTCCAAGTGATGGAAAACAAGATTGGTGTATTTACAAACCCAATCAAAATTGAATTTGTGTTTGAGAGCATTCGGTTCGCGATGAAATCGCCTCGGCAAAAGATGCTTTTAGTAGCCTCCACTTTTAAATTTGGACTATTTACTTTCCAGTAATTCTCGCTGTTTCGAAGGCCTGGACATTATCTTTTGTAATTTTTCCAATTATTCTACGTTCAGAATTAAATCCGCGCTTCTATTCCATCCTATATGAAATGTTTGCACGATAGATTTGTATCCTGTTAAACTAGGTAAACAAGCGCGTGTAGATTAAGCAGTACGTTTATTGTAGTTGGTACACATGTAGCGGGTCCGTAGGCTGATGAGCAAACTAAAGCGGAAAACACGTGAGCACGTAGGCAAGCAGGTCGNACGATATCCGAATGCGGTCAAGCCAACATTCAAACAGTCAACGAACCAATCAGCGCCGACAGCTCAATACTAACATCTGATTAGATGGAACTGATCGATATTCTCCGAGTTAGTTCGCGTGGCGTGAATGTGTGTCATCTGTTAATCAGTCAATCAATCAATCCGACCAGAGGCATGTGCGTCACTTTTAGGCCGTAGATTGTCGTAGTTGGGAGATCAAGTGGCATGATTCTCTAGTTGCGCAAATTCAGGCGTGATTAAATAAATTTTATTCATACTTTTCCAGGGCAATCCAAGGCGCAAAAATGGCAAACCATTAAGCTGGCCGTGATGTATGTTTCGTAACGCCATCTCCACCCGATCCCCGTTAAAATATGAAGGAATCGATAATCATTTATTTTATTTGCGAACATAAAAAATTCAGGTTTGCACTTTGGTTCTTATGGAGAAAATCCTCAATGTGTTTGCCAATCGTCAAAAGGGATACATACGTGTTTACCAACTCACCTGAGTCTCATCACGCCTCACTCAAATGAGTCCTTCATGTGCACACAAAAGCATGACGCGCATGCCTCACTGAACACGCGTGGTCTATGTTGTGTTGTTAGTGGCATTTTTGTGATAAGATTGTTCGTCTTTCTGTAGCTATGCATAAAACATGCTCACATGGCTGTTCATTGCGTTTGGTGCTGGTGACAAGGCTGTGTTCCAGTCGCCGTGTTCACAGTGCAGTCGTCCTTGAGTTGATGCGCGGGATCATCAGAATGTGTACTCCAATAGCGTCTGACCGCAAATGAGACTCGGTTTATTACACTGTTTGTCACGCTGACATGAAGCCAAAAACTCCAAAACTCTGGGGGAACAAATGTGTGACCGTCTAGTGGCAGGTATCAAAAACTTGACTGTGCAANCAAAAACTTTACTGTGCAACGGAAATTGCTGATAAACAAGGACATGACGTTCGCAGAGGCATGCTCTGTGAACAATATGATGATCTGACACAGAAAACTTCCAGAGAATCGGTCACCCCATTCCAACGGTATAACCAGAAATCAGTTCAATATCCAGTGACCAAAAATGCCTCGAAGCCACAGAGCGATAATTCTTGCACCGACAAACCAACCAACCTATCCTGTATCGTGGATCTTAACTTCTACTCTCCACGTGTCGGATCCACAATGCCACACTCTATGGGTACGAGAAAACTGGCCCTATTCGGCTAGTTTGCAAAGAGCTCCGCTCTAATCTAACACTGGCCGAGCAAGGCACATGACGAACCCAAAGCTAGTGTGTCCAATTCATACAAAGACTGACTTACCGACTCCTCAAGAGAGCAGCCAATAGCTGAAAATTTACACTGACGGTAACAAGAATTCGGGTTCTGCAACTAAATCGATCATAAGAAGGTTGGTAGAAAGTCAACTGTTATGTTTGTCCTCTTTGGTGGTAATGTATTCGTTTAAGTCATTTTGCTACGCATCTGACATAGTAAGTATGGAAGAACATTATCTGAGTTGGCTTTCTCAGGTGGGAATAGGTGGAAACCGGATCGAGTTTTGTTCTCTGGTCGATAATGATCACTAGATTGACGAACGGAATGCCTTCGAGGTTTTAACTTATGTTTCTTTTTCCCAATCGATTCACGGCAACCTAAAACAATCGTTAACTGAGTAATAACCTCCGATAGACAAGTACGAAATCACTTAGTGGTGTGAATGCGTCAGCTGTTTCGGTTGGAATTCACGAGGAGAACAGTTCAGGTTGTATGTTGATGATATCGTACCACCGCGTAGTAATTGTAGTAATAGTAGTAGTTGTAGTACGCAATGAACGCGAAGTACGAATCACGAATTAACAATCACGGACAACACGTAAGCATTGGATCACACTGGCACTTGCACAACAGTATCCCACGTTACCGAAACGCGAGGGAAAGACCACAGGAGTGGTGGTTCGTTTATTAAAAGAAGTTAAGGGGATTAAATAATATGTACAAAACAAGCTAATTGGTCATCCAAGCCTCGCCAATCGTGTTCTAGCATTTCGATTGTTGTTCAGCTTCTGTCCGGGCCGCACGATTTCTGATTGGTTGGTACAATCGACCTATGGGATGTAGTCCAGAAGCTGCGGCGCGCACGTGCTTTGCTGACGTCACCCATGAAGTTCGATTGTTCGCAGTTGTCCGAAAACTGTAACGTGTCGTTCCGTGGTATATGTCATCTCGCAGGCTGGGATCACCACACACCGACTGAAGGGAACGGTCAACAAACAAATCAACTAGTTATAAGCAATCGGCTAGACATCTCTCTCTACTGTTCGATCATTAAAAAAACATGAAGTCGTAGTTTATTCTCCACCGTTTCTTTTCTATTTTGCAATGAATTTCCTTCAGAGAAAACTGCTTTTCACTAATCGATTGCCAAAAAATTAAACAGAATAGAAGTTTTTCAGCCATCATGATATGCATATGCTTTTGTTTTGCTGGTCAATAATTGTCAGTCAAAATTTGACCGTTATGACATTCCGCTCCCCATCTCTTTTTCTACTGTTTTTTAGCATAGAAAACAATGACCAGATCTTCTCCATCCCCCCTGGATACAATGCTGACGGAGTTTAAGTCCTCCCGGATCATGATGCACCAGTCGATGTGTTTGATTGGTTTGTTGTATGAACTCTCCGTGTCAGTCCTATTGGTAGGATACGACCCGCCCCCTCCCGGCATCTTTATCTCTTCATCTCGTCTATCGTTACAGCTCGCGGGAATCGGTCTGCTGGTGGTGTCTGTCACGTTGACAGATGTCCTGTACAAGTATACCGATCCGTTCGATACGGGACTGGGTCCGATCGCGGTCGCAGTGGGAATTCTCGGCTGCTTCATTCTTGCCGCTGCGGTGTTTGGAGCGGCGGCGATGTTCACGGATAGCATACTGCTGCTACACATAGTATGTGAGCACCGTTACACATCACATTCACCCTCGTTTATAGTCCGAAATTCTGATTGGAATTCTTATGGTTGGACAACTGACTTGTGCAGTCACCGGCTTCCTGATCTTGCCCAGAGTGAGCACTAAACTGTTTGGGAGAAGTGCTAACGTTTTCTGCGCGCTCTTTTTCAGATTAAACGAACCGCAACAAACGTTCTGTTGAAGTATTTCTCCATGATGTCACAAAATGCATATTATAAATATCTGGTGGAACGTTTAGAAAGTGATGTAAGTTTGACTCGTTCACAGATGGGGGAGTGAAATTTAATTGGCTGTTTAGATGAAATGTTGCGGGATACGCGGTTATTTGGATTACGAACGACAACCGATTCCGGAATCCTGTTACAACGATCACCATGTTCATTTAGACGTGAGTGACTTTAATTTGCACAAAATGAAAAATTTATATGATATTGGCATCATTTTCCTTTTGTAACACACACGACTACCTGTTTGCCCTTTCATTATCCCCTCCATGCAGCAAATACTTCACGTGTAAGACCACAGATGTATCATGATCGTTTTTGTTGTTGTTGTTGTGGTTGTGGTTGTTGTCATCGTCCTCGTTGTTTGCTTTTGCTGGTGTTGTTATCATTGTCGAAAGGAACTAATATGCAAACCGTACCATGGGAGATTCTCTGCACACATGAAGTCCACATCCAATGAGTTTTATTTACCGCTTGGTGCCAATGCCCTACTTGTTGTAAGCTCAAGGCACATTCAACAGTTTCCCCGACCATAAATATGCAGCTATACAGTGTTATGTTTTGGACTTTTATGTTGTTTCGTTCCAAAATTGGACCTAACAACTACTGGTAAAACTAACGAGACACACTCCGAAAGAATGCAAATATAAGGGATTTATTCATCTCAAAATCGACGATTTCAAAGGAGGGGGGACATAAACTTGACATTCCACATTCTGTATCAACCTAAACAACCTTGCCGTTCTCTGTTGACCTCATCTCAAAATAATTCTCTCAGAGGACATCCATTGAACATGTGCATCCAGAACCGTCACCTAGATTGCCGGCATCGCTCGTTTGCAGGCGGAGTGTGCGGTGTATGGAATTCTCTTACATCCCACGTTAAGTGTGCTCGTGTAGTTGAATTATCCAAATAGCGGCGTGATTAAGCATTGGAACAGTGAACATTTCAAGATCTGTGTGAGTGATCATGCATCTCATTAGTATTAATTTCCTACTTACAAATTTGTTCGAAATATTCTGTGAAAAATCCTATCGGACGTGATACGCGTCAGCCTTGTTGAATCGCCCATAATAAAGCTTCGTCTATGACGATAATACTACTACTGCTATTGATACTACTATTCCTACTACAATTACCACTACTACTACTACTACTACTACTACTACTACTACTACTACTACTACTACTACTACTACTGTTGAGAGATACTAACTATCCGTATGTAGTACGCAAAAAGATGCGATCATGGGTTTCTTTCAACGACAGAAAATAAACGAGACTTGTGGGAGCAAACTTTTGCTGTTCGGTCTAATGAATACAAGAATGTGCATCTGATAGTGAACCGTTCCATCAACCATCTTGTGTGTGTGCTACGGTACCAAAATTGTAGCGTCTTTGTAGCTCATTAGCTCATTTATAGCACGCTTTTAGCCGGCTACAGTGTGCTACATTTTTGAATTGCTTTTTGAATTCTCTGTTCTCCAATCCCTTATAAACCTCATATTAGAATTACTATCTCGCAATGGGCTTAAGCCCAAGGTTTTTAATGATTACAACGCACTTTTTTGACTAATTGAATAAATCTCTTTTATCTTCCATCAACCTTACTGTACCATGTTCATGCTGAATAGAAGTTAACTTTAAACAGGCTTTTACTATGATCGGATACTTTAATGCAGATAATTGGGCGTATAATAGAAAACCATTTATTTGCTGATATATTTTATAAAAGTAAAACCTATATTAGATTTGCTGTGTGTTACTTTTCTGTTACAATTTTCTGACCGCAAATCTATCCGTCGTATTTCTGAACCCCATGCGTATTTCACGTTCAAAACAATTCATTGAAACATCGATAAATTTGGTATTCATCCGAATGGTATCTGGTGAAGTAATGAATATTTTATTATAACTACTTTCCAATAACACATTTAATAAAAATCGACCAGAAGCCTGTATTTTCCCTTATTTTCCGATTTAATTCATCAGTACAATAATCGAATCATGCAGTAACGTAGAGATGGCACGTTACACTCTATTTGCCACGTCTTCCCCACCCATTTGCATCAATTGTTTCATCTAAGCACTCAATAAATAGCAAAAGTTGAACCCACAAATTTTTCATGTGCATTGTCATCTTACAAATTTCATTTCAATGCTTTCACTTGCTCCATGTTGAATTTACATTGAAGGAAATGGGTTGCATCCATAAAAACGTATTGCGAATGATACACATGCTTCTCAATGAATTTACCCATAGATATTGGACAACTTTTTCTGTTTTCACAAGGGTCTGCCTCGTCACAAACAGGACAGTTAACTGGTTGAACCCGTTGTTGTGATAAAATGTCAAGCGAGATAGTAATGACATTTTAAGAAGCTCTAAGTCCTTAAGTGCTGAATAAAATGATATCTTTTGTAGGATTACTGAAATCATTTTCAGAAAAAATTGATAATGCAACCAAAACCAATGATAATGAAATAAATGTACCACAAAATGTAACTTACTACCCGAAGGAAGTTGAGAAATTCTGCACATTCTCAGCTAACGACAACCTAGCACAAGATAAGAGTCACTCAAACCATCATTCTCCGCCTTAAATTAAAACACTAATCAGGGACGTTTGACGCCAAACATACAAGCAATTTGACTGATTTAATAATGAAAATGACTTTTCAAACCAAAAAATAAATATGATGAATAATTTTTAGAGGTAAATTGCTGTTTATTAATAAATGTAGCCGACGTAGCTCATAAGTAGCTCTTTTGAGCCGATCGATGCGCTACGTTGTGCTACCTGGGGCACTCCACTACACATTCGAACACCTCAACAGGTAGCGTATGAAATTCCCCCGGATAGGGACACTGAATGAACTTTTCTTCCGAGTATGGGAAATGGAGCCGTGGAAACATAAATTGTGTTGGGGAAGGGGAGGGGAGATTAAAACGATTAGTCAATCAATCAATAAAAAGCGGATTGCAAATGGATCCCCGAGTAAACACACATATACGGATTACAGTTTGCTACGACACCAAAGCAGAGGACAGGTTGAAACAAGAAGCCATTCACAAGTCGTGCAGTCCAGACAGATGCTGCATGACGTCAAGAATACAAGCACGTGATTACTGGATACCCGGATAACCAATAAACTTCCTTGGTACGGGTTATTTTACCCCCTTGGTTGCTTACAATAAAGCAACTGCTACTTTTGTGGCCGTTTTCTTGCGTCTCGGCTACGTAGGGTACCCAGCCTGAAAGCGGTAGTGTAATTCAGCGTTTCCAGTGGGTTCATGCTTTGTGATTCACTATTCATGATTTGTAATTGGCAATTCGTGATCTGTGGCGGCTTAAAATACGATATTCAGACTCCAAAAAGCTATCCATTTTCAGCACAGGACCGTTATACGGAAGCTTTGCCCAGTGATCTGTCAATCCACTCATGAAGTTGTGCATTTCGTCGGTTTTGCGTTGATCGATTTTACGAAAAACTTGAAAAATGACTGGGGCAGAGCTACCTCTCAGTAGTAGAAGCAGTAGTAGCAGCAATAGTAGTAGTAGTAGTAGTAGTAGTAGTAGTAGTAGTAGTAGTAGTAGTAGTAGTAGTAGTAGTAGTAGTAGTAG
>UZAN01041618.1:44995-55494 GCA_900618425.1 Echinostoma caproni
GTACCTTCAACTTCTGCAAGGCGTTCAGGCCGAGGATGGAATCAATTTTCTCGGCGACCAGAAATCGGATTGGAATGAAGCAATTTTTCGCCGACTGAACCAATAACGACACTTCCCCCATCAATGGGAGTTTGTGACCCGTAATGCCAATAACTTTCACAGTTGTGTGATGAACTTGTGCTTCCGGACAGATGGATCGAAGCACTTCTGTAGAGATGGTAGATTCTGTACTTCCGGTATTCACAATGAATTTATGTTTCCTTCCCGACTGTAATGACACATCTTCGTAAGGTAATGGTCACATTGACTTTGTATTCGTATGGAAAGCACAGGACTGGTTTCCTCGTAGACCGATGGCTGTGCGAGATTGTAATAGGGCTGCTTGCACACTCTACGAATATGGCCAGTTTTGCCGCACGCATGACATTTGGCATTGTGGAAGCGGCAATTGGAGTGCAGATTGTAAGCTCCGCATGACAAACACGGATTGATACGTTTATCATTGGCAAAAGGGTCTTGTTGCGGCTTCGGCGTATACTTGGCCACTGGAGGTCGGATCGGTCTCGTTTTCTGCCGTTGAAATGGTGTGACTGCTTTGCTGGAAGTCGCGTTTGTCAGGTCATCATGTTGCTCACAAATCTTGCGTGCCTCGGTAAAAGTTAAATCCTTCTTCTCCAGCAGCTCCAGTTAGACAGTCAGATTGTCGATGCATGCCCCTAAGTGGTCACACAGTTATTTTTCCAGACGGTCAACGTAGTTACAGCGTGATGCTTGTTTGTTCATCTGCCGAATAAAATCAGCACAGGAACTTAAGTTAAACTCTGACAGGGACAGGTAAAGTTCGCGTCGCTGATGAGTATTAAATCGGACACAATAGCTGTCCAGTGCTCTTTGTCGGTCATAACAGATATTTATATTCTATTTTGCCTGTTCGCCGAACTTGACGATTTGTTTTCAAACATTTCATCATCAACCGAGGTGAAATCACCAGTGCTTGTGAAGTGATGGTATTGTGATTGTATCCTTTCGTGTATATATGTGTTCTTCATCACCGATTATTTTTGTCCCTTGTTCTCATTGTGTTCGACTCGGTTCGCCGTTAAACTGGTGCGTGGGGGTGATGTTGGTAGGGGAGGTGGTTGTTCATCCGTCCTGATTGCAGTTTCGGTCCGTTCTCAGGTCACGGCGTGACCATTTTTATTGTTGCGTCATTTGATCCGTGAGTTGCATTGACGTTTACAAGTGATCCAGTTCGAACTGCCCGTTCATTGAGTTGAATAAAGAACGGCAAGCCTCGAGAAATTCTCATGTGTGTTTGATCGGGCTTGGTCGATAATTCTCACTGATTCGAAGTCAAATTGATGTCCTTCTGGATCGTTGAGAAGAGAAACCAACGATAGTGGGTCATGTCTCCTGACTGCCGATTGGTGTTCACGGATCCTTGTTGGCAGCTTTCTTAATAATCGACCGTATTACGTCATTGTCTTTCACACAAGCGGTTTGGTTGTCCAGTGGCCCAGAGGTAGGAGTAGGTCCCAGTGCTTGAATGAACTTTTGTTTCACGCACAATTCAGAGGGACACTAATGGCATCTGCTTTCGCTAAAGTCCGAAACCGCATTGCTCTCCAGGTGTGTGTGGTGAGACTTAATAAATGGTTGTGAATGCTGACAGCCAGTTATGCCAGTGTTCCGTCGCTACTATGTGAACAACAACTGAGCTCGGCACAGCTCCACCCCATCTTGTGTTCTTTGTGTTCTTTGATGCATCGATGTAACTGTCATGCCATTTTCGACCCATCCAAGTCACACCACAAGTGCACTTGAGTTGATAGACAAACATTGATGAGGTCACCATGGTAGATCATCTGTGTTATAGCATTGGGTGTTTGGTGATATCGAAAACATGTATCTTAGCTTATGGTATTCATCATAGTGGAAATCACTATGGCGGACAAGACCCTACTAACCCGGTCAATCGAGGCCTCTCCTTTGTCTTATTCAACTCGTCTGATTTAAGTTGTCAATATCGATCGATTTCGCGTTTGAAGTGTGCACAAAATGAAAATGGTTGCCCGTCTTTAACTGCCTTGAATTCCCCAAAATTGGAGTAAACTTGAATTCAAATCATTCACGTCCAAGTTGATATTCTCATTATGTTGATGGAATTATATATATATTGGAAGTTAAAGAATTACCCAACACAAATGAACATGCCCTCCGTGTTGGGGAATTCAGTAAACATTATAAGCCTTCCGCTGATGAAAATATCCGGCGTCTAACCGAAATTGAAAGTCACATATTGGAGGGCAACAGGGTCACATCTGTTTGCCCATTTAACGCTGTAGATACACATATATGCACATATCACCTGCCTTCCCTTTTAGTGGTATCGACAATGTTTTTCTTTATCCGGATCCCTATGTGATTGACATTTCTCTGTGTCTGAATCAGCAGGGAGCAGAGGTGTGACATTCTCGGGTTTATTGTACACACACACACACACACACACTTCATTCATCTCATAGTTGTTTTGACAAAGTGATTGAGTAAACGATTGAGTGAAAGCAACTATCCTCTCCGATTACATCTTGTTCATCCTATATGTGCAACCAGTCGCCTCAGGGAGTCTCTGGCGATGCCCCTCTTTCTGGTGCTCTGGTGTTAATCCGCTTCAATTTGTTAAGGCATAGAAAGGCATAGTCCTCACCCCCGTCCAGCCCCGCTTCCACACACGCGTGCACAAGGGACAACGCTGACACTATCTCTCTCTCTCTGTTTCGTTATATCCCCGGCTTGCAGCACTTCACCTGATTTGCACAAAATATCTGGATACACATATAACTGTTTCAACAGCTGTTCAGTTGCCCAAGGGTTCGCCGAATGCAACCACCTGGTAAGTGAGGTTCACAATCCGCAATGTGAAAGACCTCGCGTCTCGGCTGCTTTGCAACAAACGAAGCAAACTAAAGGATTCGATGGGCGGGGAGCGAGCTGCTATTAGTGGGATTGGCTGTTATTTTCATCTGTTGTGAACCGGAATGTGATAAAGTCAGAGCAAAACGGAGAGTCAGTTTGATCGGGGTATAGATCTCCCCGCCCAGCGCCACCTAAGGAACAGCTCTACATCGATAAAGATACTTTTCACAGAGCATCTGATCAATATGAAATACTTAGACAATTGACCGGGGAACATAACAGGAGAACAGTAGGTCCAATAACATAAGACGCACGAGCAAATAAATTTAGAAATTACATACAACAGCACACTCAGATCTCAAATACATGAGATATAAAATGTAAAATTTCTGATTTTAAGGAATGTTTGTTGTACGTGGTAGGACCATTTGAGGTCAACAGACAAACACATTCAAGGTATTTGAAATGCTGTGACTTTTCAATATTTAAGTTGTTGATCAAGCTGATGGGAACAAACCGACTATCCGGAAAGCGTTGACGGTCTTTGACTATTGGAAAACAAAACCTCAATGCATTTGTTTGGTTTTAACACAATGGGACCATGCAGAAATGAAGCTTATGGCTGATTGAAGGGCTGTTTTTGTTAGGTGCACCACCAACCACTACGTCAGCGGCATGTGAAAACAGTCGGGGTGATGGGTAAATTTTTCGATGTAAAGGGCGAACAGAAAAGATTGCTCCCTGCAGTACACTTTGGTTTACATTGCCTTTGGAAAACCTAATACCACTAAGACAGATGAATTGACACCCGTCAGTAAAACAAGCATGCATCTAATTCAACAGTCGTGGTGGTAGATAATGTTGCAATAACTGTATCATCAATCTGGTGTTTCTATCAGCGGAGCTAAAAGCGTTTGTGTAGTTCATGAAGCAAACATGACCAGCCTCGTGTTTTATGTCGATAGTACATATGACAGAATGTACAAGACAAGCAACTGTATCTACAGTACAGCGATGCTTACAATAAGCAAACAGATTGGAATTACAAAAACCAAGAGAGGAGGATAGATCCATTATATTAATTCGCTTAAAAGTCTTAATCCTACTGAAAATGAAACAGTTGACCGGAACTTCCTCCCTTCTTTCTTTAGGTACTGGAGTGATGCGAACATCACGCCATGCGTCAACTAATCTACCCGCTGACAGACATGGATTCAAGATGAATGAAACAATTTGTGCGAGGTTGCTCGCACATGTTTCAAGGACCACTGGAGATGATCCATCAGATTCGGAGGGTTTATTTCTATTGACAGCCTTAAACTCCTTTAAAACTTGCTCTGTTGTGACAGACACAGCGTGGAAGGTGGAAATCAAGTGACGTTGTCTTTGGACTCGGTAAAGCTTGCACAATATTGCTCACTGGACCAAACGATTTGTTGAGCTCATTGATGCCACGTGAGACTGCATTAGGTCGAGGTGAACGATCGCAGAGCAGATTCAGTCCGTTCCACAGCTGACGGCAAGATTGATCCCCCAGCATGGTGTCAACATACAACTGATTGAGATGGGCTATCTCGCTTCTGATATGAAAGTTAACAGATTTGGCCGTCAGTTTATCTCTTGAGTGATACACCTTCTCGTTTAGTCAGTATGACTATTTCAGTCTATCAGAGATGAAGCGGTTGGGCTGTAGGTGTATCCTGACTTGAGGACAGCACACATCATGGAGAGGTTTTCACGGAATACTGAAATAGGGAAAATATATCTGTAGGTCCATACAAGCAACCATGGATTCTAATTCCATCAAATTGGGCTGATGATGTTGTCGTATACGTATCTTCCGTGCAGTGTTCTTCGTGAGGCTTTGTTGTTTGCAATTACCATTTATTGCAGGAAATACTTGAATTAGACATAAATCAGAATTGCCTACCGATGCACACGCTTCAATGCACGAAAATATGGCTCAAGGAGGCATCACTCCAGGCGGAAAAACTAACAATGTTCTGAATAGACGTAACCATGTAAAATCTCACATTCAAACTGTTGAAATCGCCAGTAACGATAAATACAGATGTGACAGATTTCTCCAACATGATTGGATAGAATATATCCAGGAAGGTAGACAACTCATTCGGAGTACAGTCATGAGTGATATATAGGTTTGAAAAGTTGATCGAAGAGTGACGCGGGGGAAAACGCGGTTTACATTCCATAGAAATACAAGAAATATTTTGTGTGCAATGAGTGAATATTCATTCGATGGAGTTACACTACGACTGGCACACATATGTGATAACACCATCACATTTAGTTTTCCTTCCTGGTGGTCTCTATGCACGAAATAAATGGAAGCTTTCGATCAATTCAATCAATTCCTCTTCAACCGATTCTTGTGGCCAAGATTCTTGGAAAAATAATCCAAACTTCTGCAGTACTCTCTGTTGTGAATCAGAAGATCTATGTCCAACGACAGAATGATAGGAAAATCAATGATTTTCGTATTTCTATGCTCCAGTGCAACTTTTCAGCCAGTGCGGTTCTGTTCTCCGTTTGCCAATTACATTTTTGATGATTCATTTAACTTTATTTCTCATGAAACGAGAAAAAGCAATTAAAATTGAAAAATCAGTGCTATTTTCACAGACACGTGTATGGAAATTAAACCAAGCACGTTATAGGTAAACATCAAGAGAACAGTAATAGGTACGAAAGTAAATTGCTATAGATAATATGTGGTGATAAAAGTCAAAGCTTCAGCAATAACAAAAGCAATCGCATGGCTAAATGCCATATCGCGTGGCGAATGCATTGTAGTATTGAAAATAATTCAAAGAAATAGCTTTGATTATCATCATCACCACCACCACCACCATACACACACACAGCTCCATTCGAAGTGAATGTCAATTGTTCAACTCAGAAGATAACATCATTTTCTTCCCGATCCCGATCACATAGTCACGTGAGTGGGTGAACACAGTGGCGTAGAAAATCCAATAGGAAAACATGGTGAAGAAACTGTATCACTGTCATATTAGACCGGCAACAGACTGGGAAGTGTCACACCGTCTGTCCGTCATCACACAAGAGTCACCGAGGCAATCAGCTCACCACAAACTGTCCACCATCCTTAATCGGAACGAAGAGCTGTGTAACACACCTCGGAATCCATACTGCTCTTTCAAAACACGTCCGTTTAACCACATACGCATTCCGAGAGGATTTCAAAGACCGGCTCATGTACCGATCAGCAGAACACTGGGACCAGAGGATAGTCGATAATTGAATCGATCCCGAGACCAGGGACGACTGGATTCATGACGGATAAAACCGGAGCCGTTTTTATACGCAAATGAGAAAGTTCCATATGGTCACGTCCCGGTTGCTACACATCCTTTTGATCTCTTTGGTTCTGTGTTTTGGTGAGGAAGAAGGAAATTTGGTGTGCATGTGTGTGTATGTTCCAGTAACATAAAACTGTCTTAGAGCAGAAAGCTATTGCTACCGCAACTAATGGTGGAAGTGGTGGAGGTGATGGGGCTGTTTGACGGACACCGTTGGACAGAATCGTCCGATCGAAATATGAAAATCATGATGAATGAGTAGATGAACAGTATTTCGATGTACAAATTGTGTTGTATCTCACACGACCTTGATGATAATGGTCATTAACAACCAATTTGAGATTCTGAATGTATGTGGCGATTTGCTGAAGCCTGTCGATGGGAGGTTGTATTAGGCTATCGATTTTCAACCAGGACTGAGTCTGTCTGCATCTCAAACGTTGCTTTGTGGTTCAGTTTGGAAACATATTAGGCGAAGACAGATCGGATCACGTACCATAGGTGATATTGTGCAACAATTGTACACCAATGAACGATTTGTTTCTTTCTTTGTGTGTATGTGTGTTACACCAATGAGATGAACAGTTCCATTCGAATAATCTCGTCCTCTGATTGAGACAAAAATTGAAGGTAATTTCTAGTGATAAAGAAATCAATCAAAGTGGTTGTTTGAACCAATCACATAAGTTTAAGAATCATTTGGCTGAGAAATGGATCATCAGCCAATCTCGTGCAATTATTCCGTTGAGAATACAAATTTTGGTTACTGCAAATCAAATAAATTTATCTTTTTGATTTTACCTAGGGGAAACGTTTTTCTCAGTTGGAAGGTGTAATGTGTTTTGTGAGGAGAGACGTTAAGTGAGATAAATACAGAATCATCTAGCGGCTGTTTTTCCGTACGTAAAATATTCCGATTGGCTAATAGCAAGGCACAAGAGTAATTACAATTGGTGTATTCACATGTCCGAATGATTTAGGGCGATTTGAATCTCGAATAACTTTGATTAGTATTAGGTCAACCACTTGGTCGAGGCTTGACAAATAACGGTATCACGATATTGGCGGTGATCGCATGCATACTTGAGGTATTAACGGTGTATAATGCTGTACTAAAAGAACATTGACCGTTGCTTTGCGTTTCATTAAGATTGAATATTTGCGTAGGTGGTGTCACGGTAAAACCAAATGAGATTTTACAGTCGTACGATCTCCAGTTTGCGTACAGCAAACCTCCATCGAGCGATGCTAAAAGTCGATGTTTTCGCAGTTTACCTCAGCAAAATTTAAATGCAAATGTTTTATTATGAGTAATTTATAAGCTGATCCTTATTGAATCCCATAGGTTCTGTACACAATGGGTTTGGATGATAGCATAATGAAGCTAAAAGAAAACATCGCATTGACTCACGAGTATCGGACACCTCGGTATTTCAATGCTCTTCATTGGGCTGAGACCCGGATGAACGGATGGTTAAAGTAAAAACAATTTGAGATCGAAGAGAGTTCCAGGTTGAACGGGTCACGCCGGCAATTTAATGGACTCTTTTGGACCAACAGGTTAAAGAGATGTTACCCGAGGTGATCATTCCTGTGTGGTTTCAATATAGTCCCAAATTAGATTGTAACACTTTTATCGACTTGGTCGCTATTTTCGGCGGATTTCCTAGGGCATTTTTGTCACGATTTGACCATGTATTTATTCCAAGTGTGGTTTGCGTAGTCGATGGGCGGTCGAATAAATGCTGACAGCAAATGCGGTAATAGGTCCATTTTGAACGGTTCAAAAGCACGCTTGAGTAATTCAACTTGCTTTAGAGCTGTTGGTGTTGCTCTAACATAACGTGTGAATCATCCTAGTACCTGCCGTACAAACCTCGTAGGACATTATACGTGTGTGTGTGTGATGTTTTCTCACTCGAACATTTATTGCTCCCACGAATTAGGATGTGTGAAGTTTGTTAGCTGGAACACGATTGTCTGCCAACTCCCGGATTGACATTCCCTGGGAGTAGATGATATCACTTTGAGATCAACTGACGAGATGAACTAAATAGGACTGCATTGAGCGGTTGGGTATTTCGTATCCCTGGCTGCCATAATCGTTGCGTTAAAGACACAGAAGTCGAATTGCTAGCATCTTTTATCAGGCCGAAAAATGCATAGCAGGTACAAGCACAATCGAACTGAAAGCTCCGAATGTTTGACCCTAATGGTTTACCACTTTTTTATCTGATTGGAAACAGAGCTGCATTAAATCTACGCTGCACATTGATATTTCCTTTATCCAACTAATGAAATTAGCTGCAATCAAGGGAAGATGATTTATTGTTGTGCAAATTAATTATAATGACTCACTCAGAGATCGATCAATGTTTGTTGACGTCGAAGTACGACAGCGACGGAAGAGTAGTAAATATACCGTGTTGTAAATGTGGCTAACTGCGATAGGTATGGATTGGACGAATGAGCGGTGTTTATTGTATGCAAGATTGATCAGCGATCGAATTTGAGTGGAGCTCACTTGGTTGACTGCACATTGTAGATGGCACCCAAAAGAGGATGAATGATACGTACAACGTCTACGAAGTGGTTCACCAATAAATGACCGGTTGAATCTGCGAAATCAGGATCTTGTACAATTCGGTATAGGTTGTTAAGTTAACAATGTAACGGATCATTTAAACTGTTTTCTCGACACAATATAAATTTTGAATGTTTGACTAATTGCTCGGAAAGTAATCTTTTTAGCAATTAGAATATTCTTCATTAGTGATATAATCAGTATGGGTGGACAAAATCGATTAATAGACATTTTGTGCAACTGAATACCATAGAATTCGTTCGCGTCAGATAAGTTCCATTAAAAGTAGCCCTGTGAATGTTCGGTTAACATAAAAGTTTCGTGATTGGATAGGAGAAAATGGTATCTATATTAATTTCCCTGACTCTCGTCAATCAGCTTGGTGATTGATTGATTGACTGGTTAAGTTGCATCTATTCAAATAGTTTATTGGATATATAACTCTAATTTTTTGGGTAATCCATATACATAGGCTCATTTGCCGGTATTTTTTCATTAGTTCAATGAGCATTACGTAGAAGGTTTGTTCAAAACAGATTAAATGGTAAACGCAAATTCTACACCCAATTTCCTATTGTTTATACTAATCGGATATTTCTGAATTTTCTACAGTTCCATGAATTTAGTCGAAAAAATATCTGGAGTCACGTGGATCGTGTTTTAGTCCACACCTCCGTGCTCGAAACAATTGGAGATTTGAATTCCATATTCATGGGGAGCTAGTGTTCAATAATGAGACTTTACTTTACTTTACTTTATGGCTGCTGGCCCCCGGGAGAGGATAAGCCGGCTTCATGGATATCTCGAATTGCCGCTGTCCACGCTCGACGATCTGCGGCAAGATCAGCGCATATTGTGATCCCGTTTGACTTCCATTGGCGAACGCCGTAGACGGAGCGGAGGCCAAGGTTTTCAGTATCCTTTCGCACCGTGTCGAGCCAGGTTTTCAGCTGTCCACCGTGCCGACATCGCCAGTTCGAGCAGAGAGGCGGTACCAAGACAGCTTTTGTCAGGTCGTTATAGGGCTTGCGAAGAATGAGGCCAAACCATTGCAGTCGTCGCCGTTGTATTAGCGTCCTCAGCTGTACAAGGTTAAAACACGGATTTCGGACCACTTCATTTGAGAGTTGATCCCTCCATCGAACTCCCAGAATGATTCTTAAGCACCAGTGATCAAAGACTTCTAATTTGTGACAGTCTTCGACTCTGATTGACCAGGTTTCGCAGCCGTATAGCAAAACAGGACGGACTGCTGCGGAGAAAACTCGGATTTTGTCTTGAGGCTGATTTCATTTCTGTGCCAAAGGGAATTCTTCAACTGTAAAATCGCCCTTCTTGCAGCGTCGACGCGCCTTTGCACCTCATTTTTAGCTTGGCTGTTAGGGAGAATGGTTGAGCCCAAATATTTAAAGCTTTCGATGGATTCGATCCGCTCACCGTTTAGTAGTAAAGCATTCTCGGGATGAATCGGAACTGTCGAGAAGGTTTTGGTCTTTGATGTGTTCACCTCTAAGCCGATCTCAGAGGCCAGTCGATTGATGCGGTCAACGATTAATTGAAGGTTAGACATATCCTCGCCAAAGACAACAATATCATCCGCGAATTCTAAGTCGGTGTCATAAGTTCGGAGAGATCTGAACTCCCTGGTATCCTTC
>UZAN01041619.1:12360-22746 GCA_900618425.1 Echinostoma caproni
GCAGTATGAAATTATTTTTTGTTTGTGTGTTCATTGGAGCTTTATGGACGGGTACTGCCGGGGTTTCCAGCCACTAAGCAGGAGAACGACTACGGTTCTCAACCAAAGCCTTTAGTTCTGACAAAAACGTAACCGCAAGGCAGCGGTTAAGGCGGATTGGAGGCCCATTAACTTGGATCAATTATTCCTCTAGCACGTTTTATCGACTGAGACGCCGACTCAAGTCGAATTTCCAAACTGGAGGACCAGGAGAATGGACTTCATCTAACCTTTACCCATTGACCTTCCAGGCATGATTAGATCTTTGGCTCGGTAAAAGCCATGCTGTGTAGTTCGTTGGGTCATAGAAGTGCACAAACCATCACATCACGTCAAGGTGCAGTCTCGTCGTGATGGTTCAGGAGTCCAAAATAGTGAATTTGTGTTTCAGAATCATAATTTAGCCCAACCCCCGAATATCAATTCTTCCCTATCTGAATATTCGCCTTTGGGGGTACATAAAGCATATGCTTGATTTTAAATCAGTCCCTCCACTTTCTCTCTCCGTTCAGTTCGTTATCCCGCCTAGGTCTACTATTTGACGATGAAAATCTCCGTAAATGGGATGAACGAGCCCGATTGTATTATGCTCGAACTTATCAAAGCAATCAGGTAAGTTACCAAGTGTGATCTCATTGCGGAGCTGGTTCGTCTTACTCTGCTTCTACTTCGAATGTCGTGTGTTGTGTGTGAGTAGTGAATTTTATATGTTTGTATCAATCCCGGCAAGCTAGGATGTTTCGAAATTTCATTGTCTTCACACGTAATCAACTTGATAAAGGCTTACTCGCTTTCCCACTTTATTTTAATCGTGTGGATCGTGCAGCCTAATTGGTTTCCATGTAACTAACAGTCACTTGTGAGTAGTGGTGCAGGGTAATTCACATTAACTTGAACTGACCATTTTCAGACTTCACTTTCACGCACAATCGTCAGTTCTTCTGGTGAATGGTTGACTAGAAGAATTGAGGATTGTGCACCAAGGTGAAGTTTGAAGGATTGTCGGAAAGTCTTAGTATGGTCGGGGATGGGTGTCTCCGGTTACGGCGGGTCACCCTGCCCTTGCACCTCACGAAATGCTTCCATACGACTAAGCATCTCAAACAGCCTCTGATGAGGAAGCCCTACTCGCCGCTTTTTCTTGTCGGAGTTGTTTGCTCATCAAAGTGAGGTGACGAAAATCCAACATCTGGGGCTACCACCGGGTTGGTGAACCACTGGCAGTTCACCTAGGGGAGTAGGCTGAAAATCCCCCATTCATAACCAACCAAGAAGAAACAGTGGCCACCGACTCGATTTAGCGTCAAGGTGTATTGGGCACCTTGAACGTTTTAACCCGTCCAAAAGCGTATGATCCAATGAATTGGGCACCAGCCCCCAGCGGATTGCGGTTTTCATACAACGCCCCGCTGCCTTTCGGGTCATGCCTCGGCTACCCGAAGGCTCCGGTTGTAAATTCTTTAACAAAATTCACCTGCCTTGGTCTGGACAACCTGGCAGTATTTGGCCCACATGCGACTCATGGAACGTTTTTCTTTTTTATAAAGATTATTGTACCATGATTTGCCTAACACACAGAATGACCTTAGACGTGTGTGAAATGGAATACCCAAATCAAATAATTATTTTCCGTTGTCAAATTTCTTCCGGGTTAAACCAAGAAAAGGCCAATTTACTGAGAATTCTGAAAATATTTTCTACACTCCGTGCATCCGGAATGTATCTCCACACTTGCGCTTGCTTTATCGTCGAGATTGGTTAAGCCATGTAGAATAACAGCTTATACCGCTCCTGGTGTTTTGAAGTACTATTCACTTTTGTGAGTAGTTTGTTTGGCACACGCTGGAGGAAGGGATTGGTCGTTTCTCATAATATTCAGAAATTACAAAGAGCTGGGATGCATTAATGTATTCAAAATTGTAAATACAGAAAATGCTAACATACCGTCGTACTGCCCCACCAATTATCCAGAAAGTTTATCGAAATGATGTTTATTCTGTTTCAGATGAGACGCTTCGTACTGTCTAACCCAATCTACCCATGCTCATGTCGTTCTTGCAAATAAATTATTCCCCCTAACTCGGCGTTGGTCACATTAGCACTGTAGCACATGCACTCCACTTCTTGCAACTAATCTCATTTCCAAAATATTGATTTTTTACCTCAAGCAAATGGTCAAAGATAATTTTTTCCCCAGGCTAAATCGATTTCTTTTACTTGTATTGTAATTTAAATGTGTATAGATAAGGTGTTTTGTGTAGCGGTTTAGTAAGTTTCATCATGTATGCTGGTTGCTCCACAGAATGAGAGTTGTCATCTTGCACTTCTGGTTTTGTAACATTTTCATCCCCATGGCCGTACTTGTTTGTTGCGACGTTTCTCCCTTCCGTCTAATCAAACCATGACGATCACTCAGTGTTTCCCATTTGCTACTGTTATCCTTTTTCACACCGTCGACAGTCTCTGACAAAACCCTCGTCTGCACCGCCGCCCTCTTCTTCAACATATCCACCCGTACCTTTTGAACGTCCATCGGTATGTTTTTTCACGATTGCATTATTTTTAATTTCGCTCCTCGGTAAAATCGCTGCATTTTCAATTTGTATACTGGTTCTTTTTGCTTATTTCATAAGCACCGAATGCATGCATTTACACTGTTCTCCGATTCCGTTGCTGCACTTAACGCGTTAGCCCATATCCGTGCTGTAGACACGGCACATTTATATCTGCTTGATCCCTTCTGCTATGTCACAATTTATCGGTTTTATTGCTGCTCTTCCTGCATTTGTTTCCTCTGCTTAGATTGATTCGCAGGTCGGTTCTTGTTATCCGAATAACCTTGAACCGGATCTGCATCAATATTCGATCCTGTAACTATTGATACACTTAATTTTGCCCGTCTGAATGCGCCCATAAATCAAATGACCCTGACTCGTAACGGCAAACGTTCGCTGTCCACCTTTCAAGAATGCCTTCTGAAGTTTGCCTCCCCCGTGCTCTCATCACTTATGAATTAAGAAGCCGGGGTTCACCTGATTGATGGTCATCGTCGCACTGTTAATTCTCTTTAGCAGTGGAGCTATTCTATTCTATTCTATTCTATCTATCTATCTATTCTATTCTATCTATTCTCTTTTCCCAACTCTGTACTTTGGGTTCATATATTGGTAATCTTTTGTTAATTAATCAACAAACAGACTATTAGATTACAAGGTCGAGAGCTATGAGAACCGGAACATTCACTTCTCTTCTTCAAGTGAGGGATAGATTTTTTATCCTTCATTTGTAGCACACTTGAGTACCTATCCTAAATGAGTGACTCATCACCAGATATCTTTTAAGATCATTACAAATTTTCACTTGTTATTCCTTAATTCGGCTTGTCATGCTTTTACGGTGATGTTCCATCGAGAAGAGTCAGTTTGGAAGGCATTCATTATTGAGTTCAGATCATGTTTTAACCAACAGTAGATCATCGAATGCAGCCACCTGATCTGCAACTGGGAATCTGATAAAATATTTTATCTCAGGATTTCCCTGATCAAGTATAGATCAATCTCAACTGCTTCTACTACTACTATGATTTGTCGCTACATGTGCATAATCGATTCGCATGGAAGTTTTTTATATTACCCGCACTCGTTTACATGCTTCTTTGTTGGACCTTGCTCTTTTTATGGATACCGAATCAACAGAGACAAATATATATCTTTAGCAAACATATTTATTGCTCTTCATTGCACTCTTTGCTAAGCATATCGTCCGGACACAAGTAGTTGACCTCGTTCAAAAGTTTTGGCTTGTAACTGGAATCGTTGTTGGTCACTTATCTGCTGTGATGACTAGGATTAAGCTGACTAAACCTACGGGAATTTTCGGTCAAACCTGTTTCATCGCTCTCTGAACGTTGACTGCGATCTATATTTGTATATAATTTTTATTCGTGTTGCTGAGTGTCCGGATGAACTATAAAGTCCATCTCACCGTAACAAACGCCCTAGCAGTGAGGTCACGATCTAAACTACTTCGAAATGTACCCCGATTATCGTGACCACATTAAGTGGATACCTTGATCATAGGTCACAATTCGCACATCCAGGTACTTTTTTCAGTTCACGGTTGTATGCGTCGAGGCTCAAACCGTTCGAAATCACTAAATTGTTCTCCCTATAACAGATGTCTGTTTGCTACGACGTTTTTTTCTCTTCTACTCTTGCACGTTTAACTCTCGTTTACTGTCATCATAAGTTAGGTAAATAATGATCCATCGTTTTTATACCAAGGACATCTGAGATATACACTACATGCACATGGGAATTACTTACGAAATGGTACGGCTCCCTCGGCACGTACCAAGGTGAATAGAATGACTTTCAAACCATTAGCGAAAATGTTTGGAGTGATGCAGTGTGCTCTNTTCCCACCATCGAACTTCTATCCACATGAGCGATGTATTGACATTGCAAGCACTGGTTCCTCTCATACGGTTCATGATTTCTTCGGTCTGTTGGGACCAGTGAACTGGTTTTCGCCGATGAAATATTCACTAGTTCGAAACAATTCAACGTATTGAGTGAGCGGTACTTGACTGAACTGAAAAGGGCACTTACATCCACTGGTCGTCAAAAGGGCTTTTTTCTCTCCCAAAGAAGCTATGCTTCTGATGCCCGACACCGTCATTTCGTAGTATTTTACTCTACCCAGCTGTACTTTTGTTACACTGTCTACCGTTGCAGGATCAGAAACCATGACCTATGTTATGAAGACCATGCCCGTGTTTACTTTGTGGTCCGACAGCCCACATGCCTCTTTTTGCTTTTGAGTTCACGTGACGATCACAGATACCAAAGTTATCTCATGTTTAATCGAGCCATGAGAATCAGGTAAGTCAGGCTACGAGATCACCAGGTATTTCGGCATTTTTAAACGGATGGCGAGTTCATATAGCATTCATTTGAAAATTGGATTGATTATCGCCAGCTAACAGGAAGACGGATATCGCTCTCAGCTGATTATATAGAACTCCTCGTCTTTTCAGTCCTGCTCCTCTGGAGGATTAACTTATACCACAGGAAGGGATACTGCTTATCTCTTCGCAGCTGTAAACTCAAACCGACCTCATCGCCATCAGCTAACGCTGGTATGAATCCCTTGAAGACTGCGGCTCTTACAAGCCAACATCCGTGGGCACGATTCACGATTTTTTGTGAAACATTCGCCCTACGCCGCAACAAATCTGCCAGAAACAGATGCCCACGATACATATAAGTCATAGATAGAAATAGGCTTTTAAATAGGAGCTCCCTCATCGCCCCTCAGTTCATCTACCAGCTGAAATACTCAATGTTTACTAGACGGTTATCAAGGCAGCCATCCAAATGTCGATGAAAACAGTGGAGGATTCTGACGCGCAAGAAAGGCACAAACGGTGTCAGCTCCTCTGTTTTACTGGACACTCGCAAAACAATTCATCCTGATGCCAAATATGGCACAGCATGCAAATCCCGTAAAACCCAACTCATTAAAAGTCTGGGGAATGACCACGGGAGATTGTGGGTGAGAAAATGTAGTAATGGAAAAGGTTGCGACCGTCCCATTAAGAGTATGGACTCAAAGAAAGCAGGTTATTAGGGAGTCTGGCAGCACACTGATTCCTGTTCAGCAACGCTGTTTTAAGCAATGGACTGGAAATTTAAAGGCACATTTCAGCTGATCTCTGGCGACACTGGACTCTCCCGAATAACTGGTTCACTGGTTCGTTCTTCGTCTGAAGTGGAATTAATTTATCTCAAAAGGTAGAAAGCCTCCAGCCCAGAAGGGCTTTTTAGGATGGAGGTTCAGCCTTCGTTCTGTAGTTGACGAAACTCCTTGGTTCCGGGTGGGAAAGAGATCAAGTTCCGGCTGAGTAGTGCGAGTCGGTCCTCTTAAAGACTAGCAATAAAGATGACCGATCCTCTTGCGGAGACCCCAGAGAACCTACTTTGATTAACATTGTCTCCAAACTTCTCGCTGACATCATACTCCGTCGATCGTCTTCCGCACGTGAATAGTGTACGCTTGAGAATCAGGCTAGTTTTAGATGTGGTAGAAGTTGTATCGACAGCATTTTCACTTTTTGAGAAATTCTAGAACAGAGATTCCTTTTGTAAAGCCACCATTTCCATCTTGCTCGGTCTGAAAGCGCCCTTGGAATCAGTCAACCGCTCCACACTCTGGCACTACCTGAATGGTATGCCAGAGAAGTTAATTTTAATATCCTAATCCCTTTATGCTGATGGCAGAAGCCGAGTTCGAGCCTAATGTACATTTTCGCCCGAGTTCACCACGAAAAGTGGTGCTTATCAGGGTTGCCCTTTTTCTCTCCTTTTCTATTTTACTTTTTTCATAGATTCGGATATAGACAGCCCTGTGGCTTCGATTGGCCCCTAGGTGACAGGTTATCTGATCTGGAGTATGTTGTCGACATAAGTGAAGATCCAGGTGAATAGCAAGTCATTCTAGACGGTTCGAGTGCTAGTGGAGCTATTTTCGATATGCGTTTTGCACCTTTCAAGTGTAAAATCTTTATACAGAACTGGGTTTGTCCAGCTCCCAACCTCACTCCGACTGCGTAAGTAGTGGAGGAAGTAGACGGATTCTTCTATTTGAGCAACTATATCTCACCTGGTGGACGCATCGTGATGAAATGTCGGCCAGTATACAGTAGGCTTCATTGGCATTTGTCTAATTGAAACATTTGTCGCACCCTCGCGACATCTGACTCTCTATAAAGGGTTGAGTGTATGCTGCGGCAGTGTTCCTCTATGGCCTACGGGCTTGTCCATTACGAGAATAGTATAATGGTATACTGTCGGTGGTGAGATACCGCTGTCTATGCCGCACTCCACGAATCCAGTGGAAATGCGGGACGGGCAATGCTAAGGTTAGGCGTATAGTTTTAGAAAACCGCGGTCATCCAGCAATTGATGGACGTCCATAGAGCAAGTTTTCCGGGGACACGTGTTGTGCACATCATCAAATAGATTGCCCCGGTGCGCGCTGTTTGCCGAGGTAGATGTTGGATGGAAAAAAGTCAAGGGTGGTCAAACTAAGATCTGGCATGAGGGCATGAAAACCCTGACAAAGAGACTTCCTCATGTAGGCCGCGTTATGCTTCCTGGATGGCTACCCCGAGATCATAGTAACCGATAGTTAGAGACATTGAGTAGTATGGCTGAGTGTCGCGAACAGTGAGACTCCTGATCATTATCGTTGCAACCTCAGTCTATAAGAGTTCCGTATCCTCTGTTTGACTCTGTTCTCAACATTCGAATCATCATTGTGGTGTTTTATTCAAATGGATAGCCTAAAATCAGCAACCTAAACCGCCACACAAAGGGTATGGTTAACGGTTGTTAAAACTAAAAGCTAAGCCGAAACTGCAAGTGTTGGGAGCTTCCTGGCGATCGAATTGAGCTGGTATCCCTAGATGATTTTCTAAATGGTCTACGCAATTTCTCTAGAAACCCATATCCGACATTAAGGAACACAACTACTGGAGAGATTTTTCACGACAACAACGCGTGTACATATTGTTCCTTCCTCGCACAAAGTATTCATGGTCACGGTGCTAAGACACTCACTCGGCCCACTCGATCACCCGATCTCCTTCAATTCGAACATTTACGAGATTACCTCTGAAGGCAATTCAACCTAGAGTGACAATACAAATCTCTCTGTAAATGTTGATGGTTTTACTAGAGAAAAAACGAATAGAATCATACTCTCAGAGGCCTAATGAAGAGCATGACTAGACGTGTAAAGTGGGGTGTTTCAAAACAAATTTTCGCAAGATTACGTCTAAATCTATGTTAGTTGGTGCTGAGGTTACTAACAAAGATGAATCAGTATCACTCTACTCTTAAGGACGCCCAAACATCTACACAGCCGTCGCTGTGCTGGTCTGTTTTGCTTTTCTGTTTGAAACTTTTTACCGCCTCATAGCTTCGTTCACGTCACCATTTGATTAGTAAAAGTATTTGACAATCTCCACTCGTGCATTAGCTAGACGTTCATGTATGTCGTTACACACCGTCGCCTCGTTCGTTTGCACGTTTGTCATGAATTCTTAGACACGAGTTATTGGACTTGAATGTTCGATCCGTTCTACTGTAAAAGATATTGTCATAAGTATTACTTTATTCTCTGTTTCAGCGTTCCACTCAGATATATCCTTGTGACACTCGCCATCTGCGTTTTGTGACTGCAGATATCCATGTACCTCTGCATGTGCAGTCAGCTAAAACCGATCCGTGCGATTTTGCTCCGAAAGAACGTCACAAAATCGAGAACCCGGTGTTCATAGCACAGACCAGAACCAACAGTGCACAAATTATCACGTATTCCAGTTCACCAGATAGTACGTCTCTCAATTTCCATGCACAATAAAACTAACTCACCACCTTCATTCGACAGTTTGATATTTCACCATGCGTCCTCCCGCTTTGAGTTGTTTTCAGCACATCTTGGATCAATGCAACTGTTTTGTTACTGGTCTTATTTTGCAGAGTACTATTTTTCACAACATTGACTAATTGGTTTCTTCTCACATTTTCTCTATTCCACTCGACTCCAGGTTTTCAATTCTTCTCGCCGTACTGCAAACTCAGCGCTCCTCGAAAATACTTGTGAGTCAATATGGTTCGTCTTTTTACTCAGGACCACAAACGAACGAATTAGGAGCTTAAATCGTGCCTAAAAGAAAAGGATACAAATTTAATTTTCGCAACTCATTCATGAAACCTTTTGGTTTGCACTTATTTGAAATTTGTGAACGCTATCTTTTTCACTTTATTCTTTCTATACTCTTTCCCCCTCTTGTTTTCACCTTTAACATTTTATGGTCTTTGTTTACCATTTCTAGTCATACTTGACCAGTATCTGACAGGGGCGGAAATCACAGCGTTTACTTCACCGACTGCACAGAATCCGGTTTTGTCCCGTTCGCCATATAGCAATGCAACTAGATCTACGCGATGATAGTTGCGAATGATTCCAGATGGCCTGTCAGTCAGGTCGATCAGCATCATGGAGCAAATAGCGAAGCTTGCTTCGTGATATGTCGTAAGAATCATGAGGCTTGCAAACGTGTATTCAAGTAACCGAAGTCCGAAAACCGTATGAATACATATGTTCGTGATAAACTTTAAACACTATGAATATCAGGACGAAAAATGTTTTTGAATAGGCTCAGCCTCATTAGTGAACCAATAAAGTGTTGCGGCAGCGGAAATGGTAAAAAATATTTCAATATTGCACTGTGTATGTGTGATTTCTTTTGTTTTTAAGAGACTTACACACTATTTCAATGTGGCTTTTCGTATTTTTACCCGTTCCGAGACCCGTTGAATGTTATCGGATTGAATTTTAGCCTACGAAGTGTTCAACCTTATAACATCTCAAGCTTGACCAAGAGGTAAACGGCTGACTGACGGACTATTTAATTGTGAATTCAATTTTACCTCTCCTTTGTGTATTTAAATGGATATGATTTTTCTTCTCTTCATCATAGTATAATTTTACCTATTACTGATATATTAGGACTCCCGAGATTTTTTCCCGTCATTTTGGCACTCAAAAGACACCTGTACTTGAATACAAGATTGTCTCTTAAAGACTAGTATTCCAGTACATAGAGAATAGTGCAATACTGTGATGATAACTGAAAAATATATCCTGAGTAATGAGCACTTTGTGTTATGGGCTCTTTCCGGAGGTAGTTTGGTAGACACATTATACAAATACTGCCATTTGAAGCAATTTCTAATCCTGTGGATAAAGTGATGTTTTAGAATTTGTATTGCGTTGAGACGCTGTTTGATTTGCTGCAAACTGATGCCGAATCAAACCTGCACCTATTTCACGTGCATAAAGGTTGTACCGACATAGTGTTATGTGGATACTTGTTATCTATAAACAAATAGGTTATAAGTCTGAACTGGGTCCATCTTCACGCACAATCCTCAGTTCATCCAGTCAACCGTACGTAAAGGTGAAGTCAGAAGGATGCTCAGTTCAGATCAATAACATCAATAACACTGCTACTCACAAGTAACTGAAAATGAGATCCGATATTAATCTTACTCTATCCTGTGTTTAGTGCAAATATGTCTTTTTTCACTCCCGCACATCCCGATCACGTGGCTGCTTCTTTCAGTCCACATTTCACACTTTGGCTTTCGTTGGTCCAAATGATTATCTATGTCGTCGCACTGTCCCTATTCGGAATGTCCTCATTCGGGCCCGGGGATAATCGACGCGTGATAGGTCGAGTGTTGATGCCCAATCTAGTGGTGGATCACGTTTGTC
>UZAN01041619.1:23217-34460 GCA_900618425.1 Echinostoma caproni
TGGGTGCTCGGTTTGCCCCTTGCATACGACCAGATCCTTTATTTACCAGTCGTGTGATCGAACGACAAAAGCGATGGGATCGTGCGTGAGTAATCCGTTTCTTTTTTTGTTATTGCATGATGCTTGTATGCTTACGTTACGGTTTTGATATTCGAATGATTTTTCTTATATCCTTTGCTGGAATTCATGATAACATTGGATTTTGGAAGTTGGAAGGGGATGGTATCCGCAGTTTCACACAAATTGCCGCTACTTGTTCGTGGTGGTTGAGGCTGTCCGTTATGATAAAAAATTCATCTGTACGGTCAGAATGCATTTCAGTTGACTAAATCTCTGACTGGTAGCTCAACAGGGTTGCAAATGAAACTTTGATATATCCGTGATATCGGTGAGTAAAAAGGATGAAAAGTAAGGTGATCAAAGTTCGACCAATCAAAGAGCAGCGCTCTACTTTTAATTCCGATACTAACTTGTTTCACGGAACTTCAAAACCCGGATGTCCTATCTTCTTCACTCAGATATTCACGAGATAAAGTCTAGAGTGTCGTACAATATCTGGTGCAAATTGTGCACACCTTTTTCACCCCCGTCGCATGCCTTCCCTACATTGAATTTTTTTCCGATGTGGTCAAAACCCCTAATTCATTAACTAGCATTCCTGTCTCCATGGCTGGTGTTTCCACCAATGGCAAGCGGAGTTATTGCACAATGTCACTGAACTGGTCAATTGTGTATCCATGGTTCGCGACAGTAATTTAATGAGAATCCACACTGGTGGTCATGAGGTGAAGAACTTATTCTACCGGCTGTCGTAGATTATTATATTTCAAACGCATCTGAGTTCACACTCTATACAAAACAAGCAGCCTTGATTACATTGACCAATCAGACTGCACCACGTGTATGCTTGGTATTGATTGGATGACTGCAGATTACTTGTACGGCCAGTACCGGCTGAGGACATGCTTCTGCTAATTTTCATGAATCACTTTGCCACCGTTCTCTGTTAATTAAAAGGATTTACTTACATGTATATTACGAGTTCTACTGAATACAACATCTGCCAAACCAGACTGATTGGACCACGGCATTTTCCTTTGCACCTCATTGACCACATACAAGTCTATGCATCATCCCTCACGCCATATTTGCATTGCATGCGGTAAGCGGTTAAACTTAGTCCACTCAGCAAGGCTCGTTTGCTGTTTTTTGGTTACAGCGCTAAATGTAAGTCTATATTTTTGGAATTTCTTCGTGCTCTGGCATAAATTAGATTCCATTAAGTTGAAAAGAAATCAAGTGTGAAAAATGTGTCAAGTATCGTAATATAGTGATAAGGGATAACGTTGGTGTTATTGTTTTCCCAACCGGTGTAAAAAAACACATTTTCTTTTGGATTAGTTCATTGTGCATAATACATTATACTTGAAGTATATATATATGTATATATATATATATATTTCACACACGTCTGAGTTCAGGCTGTGTGCCAAACAAAGCGCGATACAATAATCTTTACAAAAAGAAAACGGTCCACGATTTACATGGGCGAATACTGGCAAGTTGCCCAGCCCAGGGCTGGTGACTTTTCTTGAGGAATTTTCGACCGGACACTTCGGCTAACCAAAGCCTGACCCGCAAGGCAGAGGGATGGTGTGAAAACCGCAGCTAATTGAGTGCCGGTGTCCAGTTTATCGGATCATACACCTTCCGGACGGGGTCAAACTTCCAAGGAACTCAATTCATCTCTGTGCCCAATCGAGCCGGTGACCGTGCCACAACCGGAAAGGTGTCTGTGGTTCGTAGGTCTCCTCTTGGTTGGCTTGGAATCCTGGTTTTTGGCCAACTCCCCTAGGTGAACTGCCAGTAGTCCACCAACCCGGATGTAGCCCCGGATATCGGCTTTTCGTTCTCTCACTTTGGTTTGAAAACACCGCCACGAGAAGGCAGTGAGTAGGACTTCCTCAGCAGAGGCCATTTGAGACGCTTGGTCGTATGGGAGCATTTGGATAGGTGCAAGGGAAGGGTGACCAGCCTCAACTCCAGACACCTACCCCCGACCATACTGAGGCATTCGGAGGCAAAATTTTAAAGAGAATTCAAAATGAGCAAGGTATCGGCTGCAGCCCTAATTGAAGTCTACATATGACCCTAAAGATAGCACTGTGATGATCCGATCAGAGTTGTCGAATGATGTATCGCTTTCAACCATCGAAGGAATCGATCATGGGCGGCATATGATTAAAAAGGAGTGATACTCATTAGTAACTGACAATGTCAGAGATGAGCCAATAATACAAGTGGTACAATGACCTACTGTACGATCGAGAACTAGCATCGAATATGCGAGTGATTCACTCTGGAGTTTCCTCAGTATACATTTTTCCATCAACCGTCGTTCGCTGTGAAAATATCTTCCTTGGGCTTGTATCACAGATTAATGTATTACGACTGTTTCGGGTTTCTTTCCGTGGACGAGCACTGTTGATTTCTAACATTGCATCTGTTTTCGTCCACTAAATTCAGAGGGATTGCGATTATTGTATCGTTTAAATCGTTAGAATTTGGCCAAATTCCGCACCCCACAGATCGATGTCCAATGTGTTATTTGACTGACATATCATTTATCATTATCTGCCAGTTCGTGTGAACTCAGTTTAGATATAGTCTGCACGGACCAGAGCGAGGACGTGCTGCAAGTGGATCAAACGACAACATTCCAAAATGTTCGTCTGTAGGAAGACTTCCGGATCCTGAGTTATTCCGTTGAGAATCATGTTCCCATCAGTTGCACACTAGATATTGTATACATAAATCAGACACTTGAATTGTTCTTCGGCAATTGTGTTAAGTTTGAAACCGTTCCCATTGGAGATCGACTGTTCCGCACTAAGTGACCCACTCGTTAATTGAACATTTAATCAATACCTGATGTTGAAAAGTGAGAACTAATCTTGAAATGTCTCTGGAGGAATTTACATCATCTCCAGTGAAATTCCTATGATTTCCCCACGTAGAATTCAGTTCACATACTCTGGATGCTACCAGTTCCCAATTTTGTTATGACCGATCAACTTTGGGCGGAATCACCGGTATTCGCAAGTTCACTGTGATACTTATATTCGTGTTTTTTTAGCCACGACTGAAATAAGTTGCCGAATGTTGAATATCGAATATCAGTGTTCATAATTAAGTCAATGAACACAGATCGAGAGTTGGCTGATGTGTTGCTTGGTTTTCGTAATGTCAACTTATGAGTCAAAGTTTCGATCTGTTTTAAATGGGACTGTTCGAAGATTTTGCTGATCATGCGTTAATTCTTGCATATACTCCAATGAAATTGACATTGTTGAATAAACGTTTCCGACACCAGTTTTGTTGTTTCCTTCTATGTTCCACTCCAGTTAGCTTGAACCAAGGTAATCTACGAAGAGAAACACAAGTGCAAGGGTATTCGCTATCACAAGTCAGGCCTGAGAAGCTCGGTTGTAATTTATCGAATTCCCTCAGCGTTATCTTATCCTCGATAAGCACGCAACTCCGTAAGAAAAATTCACAGTAGCGAACAAGTTTGTTTGCAGTGATTCGTCTACTGGCTAATACGGTACAATTTATGTTAA
The DNA here is from genome assembly GCA_900618425.1 of Echinostoma caproni. Taxonomy (NCBI): domain Eukaryota; kingdom Metazoa; phylum Platyhelminthes; class Trematoda; order Plagiorchiida; family Echinostomatidae; genus Echinostoma; species Echinostoma caproni. Next base: position 26,838 of record UZAN01041619.1, read on the forward strand.
AAGGTTTTGTAGACAGATGGAAAAAATATGACAAAATAGGAAAAAAGTAATCCATGACCGGATGTTACTAGAATTTTAATCATCTAACAGACATTGGTTCGGGTTATTATTGGGGGATGACTGTATCGTGTGTGGTGTCGGCCATGAAAGACTTAGTATTCTTACGAATGGTGTGTGTGAGCTTAAAACGGGGGGGGGGGAGGGATTATGTACGCGGATTTCCGTTGGTTCTGCTGTAGACAAAATGCGACTCCTAATCCTTTTAGATTGACTGCTCCGAATTAAGCAGATGCGTCGAAACACGTGGGCCACACTAACCACGTGGTTTGACTCCACTAGGTGTGGAACGATCAAGAGGTTGATAAGCCTTAATCGCACCCAACACTAAACTCGGATTGGTCGAAAGCGGGCTCTAATGTATAATTGAGAATGGAATCCACTGATGGGATGATTTCATCAGCTTCGTGCATATGCGAAACGGTTAATTGGGCTTCACGCGTTCACAGCTTGCATCCTCCTTACAAAACACCCCATGAGTTTTGATTGAAAATGTTATGCTTGAAACAACTCAACGCTGTTTGGAGAGCAGAAAGCTACGGACCATGCCAGGCGAACGGAGAAGCCCTGAAAATTATAACACAGTGACTAGTGATCGCTATGTCTAGATAAACAATGATCTCGTGTACGGGGTGTGCGTATTACCTATTATTATTATTACTATTACTTATAAGTCTAGGTTTCCATTATGATTCCTGCGGTCTAACGATGTTTCTCCGGCGAACAAAGTGTGTTTCATAGTGGCCATTGGCGTTCATTGGATTCCACTGTTTTTCCCCTCCAAATAGGGTGTATATGAAGATTTGTGCCAAGATTAACCACTTTCGCTGTTCTATGATTGCGAATTATCTCAATGTTTAAGTGTTAACAGAAATTAACGTTTCATAAGGTGTGCTTATGGTATGTTCGAAGTACGTAGCATATTTGTCCTATCGTTGTACCTCAGATTGCTTATTTTCACACGCACACACATTCCTACAGTGCGTACCGAAATCATAGGGATAGTTAAATTTTTCGATCCATCTTTGACGATGACATTACTACAATGACCATTCTCCATGTTCGAATCATTGAAGCCACGAGCAATCAGAACATATTAGAATATTGAGCAACTGATTAAGTATACATCTATTATTCATGAATACATCCAAATAAGGTGCGACAAAAATGTACTCATAGTACACAATTGGTACAGATCATTTTACTACAGTTCATTTCAGTTTTCACAACCGTTAACCATGCAATTTTTCTAAGTGGGTACCTGTTCCTTTTGCTCCACACACACACACACACACACACACACACACACACACACACACACTGACCAGCATTCTATAAGCTGCAGTGTTGCCGCGTCTAGGACAAATATTAATCAAGCAAAGGATCTATTGGCCTTACTCGTTTAATGCACTAATCTGATAAAAATCCTCAGAGGTTCCCAATGGGATTAAGATCACGAATGCCTGATGGTAACTGTCGATTAAAGGCAAATTAACCACATTTTTTTAATGTAATGTAAATAGTTTCACTCTGGGGCTTTACACAGCTGTGCACACTTACAGTCTACAGTTTTATAAGCGGAAACCGTCGTATTTGCCAGGAAGTTCAGCCAGGTGTGTAGTATGGGGCTTGATGGCCTACGTGTTTATCCATTCTTTTGAGTCCACGTGCTGCTCACAAAAGTGGAGGTCGCCCGGTTCAGTTCAACCAGCGCAATCCGTAATCCCTCCCGCTACTCAGCGTCCTTTTCCATTGTCTCCATTGAACGAACATGGTTTTCGTTCAAACAGGCGCATCCCGTCACATCTATGTGCTTAACGTTAGTTAAAGTTCCGTTTGGACCGGTTAATAAGATGTGTACACAAGAATGGGAATCTAAATCGTCGAAGGCATGATTGGAAACACTTCCAAAATACATCACATTAATAGAATGACGACCTGACGGAGGGAGGTTGCAGTCTGCTATTTATAGATGGTATCACCAATGGTCAAATTCATCTAAAAGCGATGCCTGTCGAATTGTCAGTACCTCACTTTTTAAAGTGGTATCCCTAGTTCTTAGGTAACCGTTCTGGCACTAATTGCTTTGTTTGACGGGAATCGGATAGCGTGTCATTCTACGGATTCAGTGGAAATGCTCGAGCGTTCAAGTTTTTACCTGATTTGTTAGAACTGATGGTTCCTAGTTGACGATAAACTACCTTTAATAGTTCTGTGAGCACAGAAACATGCCGGGTGTTAACGCGCGATTGGGTGAACCTCATTGAGTGTCCCAGTAACAAGGTATTGTCCTTTTCCATCATGGGAAATGGAAGCAATGAAAGACCGGGCGTTTATGTCTGACGGTATTGAATGTGGAGGCATCAAACAACCAACGCCAGGTTACCATCAGACCACCAGTCATTTATGGTTATCTGATGAACCTTTGGGTTCTTTTCTACTTTCCATTTTAAGTATGTTGCAATATACAACATAAACCTCATAGTCGAAGACCAATCCAATGTCCTAATCACACATATACACGCAATGAAACTGATATTTTGATACAATAAGCCCATTTAGCTCAATCGGTCTTGTTGTATACTGAGATCTTCGTTATGTACAAGTTGGAGCCTACACTAGCCTTTTGAAATTGTTGGAGAACGAGAATTTTTCTGAATTAAACTGCTCTTTCTCTGCAATCAGCGCCTACCTTTGACGAAAGTCGCATACCAAACGATAACAGAGGTGCCACTGGTGGCTGTTAGGCTTGAGTGAAGCTTGTATTTCTTTTCGGCATGCCAGAAGTACGTTAGTTGGTCAGCACCGTACAAGTTGAACTTTATTTCTCATAAAACAACACCATTCGATTCCCGCTTCCGTCGGATCTGATTCCCGATCCAATTGGTTCGATCTCTGATATGACGTTCCGTCATTCAGGGTCCTGTCTGCTCTTATCCTTTTATATCGTAAGCGCATTGTATTATTGTATAAGGCAAACACACATCTTTCATTATATGTACTACTGCAACCATGAGACACTTGTTATTTGGTTGAATGCGGAATGCAATCACCTCAGAAATATTTCTTTGTGGTTCATTCGTTTCCACAGTATGCGTATTAGTCGTGCTCTTCATTGCGGTACAGTTAGTTTCTGTCAGTTGAAGCAAAACTAAGCAGATGTTTAAATGCATTCCATGCTCGGTTCGCGCACGAAGTGTTTGTCTTGTTTACTCCATCAGAATGTTTCTCTTGTACGGAACATTTAACATTATTCCGCTTGAAATGTTTGATTGTTTGACGCTCCTTGGTTTCATATTATAGCGATTGAATACCATACACTCTAGCATTTGATTGTTGCTACATATGCACTTTAAAGGTTCTAGCTAAACCAGTGTGTATATTCGTATAGGCAAAGTTAATGACATTTCTTTTTTCATCCTCGGTATGCCTCATCGTGTTATGCGTATTCATGTAGAATGATTGATTGCAATACATTTCGGTCCACTCTGTCCATCATAGTGATGACAACAACAAACAAGAAAGTCTAATAGTCTGACTATTCCATTTGGTTCCCCCCGATTCTCACCGATCAGTTCTGGTTGTTGTGTTCGTAATGACGGTGGTGGTTGTTACCAAACTCGTCGAGGAGGTTGCTCGCATTTACTCTCTACTTGGCTGCGATACAATTCGGATGTTTCAAAATCGTCTCGCATCGATGCCATCCCGGATTATAATGTGACCCGCCTGCCTAACCCCGTCACTCCGGCAGGGACATCGAATCCGGGGATAGTGAATCGAGCTGGTCCGGTTTGCGGTCTCGACCCGGATTTCTGCCTTTCGCCCAGATCTAGCAGTGCATTTACCTGGTCTAGAACGGATGTCACCCAGTGGCCCGTACGTTATTTTCCACTTATCAATGAGGAACTCCTCTTGGATTATTGAATAACCTCAAACATGGATTTCGCTTGGTTGGATTCGTTGTTCATTCTAGGATAATAAACTCACAGTGTACCACACGGCATGTAAAAGCTGTCTGACAAACAAATACTGAAGTTTTTATTGGTGTCATCATGGTCTGGAATTCTAACTTCACTTTTTCACGATTCTGTTTTCCCTGTGATATGATAACTGGGGATTTGTGAAACATCATTTTCCCTTCATCCATTTATCAAAACAAGAAGACATAAGTGGACAGAATGGATCTTGACTATCAATTCTGGGTGCTCTCGTCTCTCGTTCAAATGACTCATTTCAATCCCATTTTTGTTCGTTTGATATGATCATATGAATATGCGTTTTCAGCTGAATAAGAGCACTTCAATTTCAGTGTGATATCGTTCATTATCCTACAAAATAACCAACTTTCCAAAACCACTATGGTGGACTTGGTTGTAAAAACGTTCTATTGTTTGCGAATTCACATTCCCTAGAAACTCCCAATGATGTATCGTTCGACATGGTTACGAGGAAAGGTTCCCGCATTAGTTATTCCCGTGGAACCCAACAATAATATGCAGGTCCTATAGTGCGCATTAAGTGACATGATTGTTTGTTTGTTTGTAAATAAAAACCCGCATTAGACTCTTTACAGACTACATTTTGTTATTGTGTTGGAAAGTGTCGTTTGAATTGATCGTTTGTTTTACTGCATCAGTTGTGTTTTTATGATTGGTCCGTATAAGACTTTAATTTTGCAGACCGAACAATCTGATTTGTCCAAGTTCATATATAAACGCCTGTGATTCCCTCCCCAAATGTGATTCGTGTCCGGTGCACTTAAAAAATATATCTAGAGCACCTGATCTGTGTCGCATCAAATGTTTGGGTTTCTTCTCAAGTTGATGCCGATTTGTCTTGATTGCTCAGGAGGGAAGCGCGATTTGTCTGTCTATGGGTAGCTCACATAGACATGATCAGTAAGAATACCAGGAGTTTCCACCATAGTCCATTTCGAACTTTGTGAGATGAAATAATTCGCGGACAGCCAAAATTCTAATTAGTTTCAAATATTAAGATGGTGAATGTTTGGATTAGCCCATTCGGTTTTTCACTGGTTCCAGGCACTGTTGATGATTTTGGTTGTGGGTTTCACTCCTTGGGAGATCGTGAATCCCCCACTGTTTGTATGCATGTAAGTGCAATGGAAATGTTTGTGATAACCAACAAAGAGCACTGGACAGCGGTTTTGTCCTGTTTGGGACTCGTCAGCAGTGCGTATTTTTCGTGTCCCTGTCAGAACTCGAACCGTGATTCATCGGGCTGGGACTCCAAACCCGAATGGGCTAATCCAAACATTCACCATCTAAATTGATTGAGCCATTTGCACAGGGTGATAACCGTCGACCTTGGGTAAAGAGTTTGAATCGCAGCCCGACGAATCATGGTTCGAGTTCTGACACGGACACGAAAAGTACGCACTGTTGACAAGTCCCAAACAGGACGAAACAGCTGTCCAGTTTCGAGTATACCTGTTTTTACAAATTCAAGTAACGCATTTTGGATGACCACATTTTTGTCTCATAGTAGCTAGTGAAGCTCGGTTGTACAATTCCCATCTATGCTTTGACTGCCTGACTTGAGGATGTCTGTGATCAGACTGGAGTGATTGGTGCGTCCAGTTTCGTCTCATAAAATCAGGGTGAGCTATCTGAATAACTTTTGGATGCTGTAAAGATGTAATTGACCCTTTTGGTTCGTATATAATTCAATTTTGTACATTATACGTGTATTACACTCCATACAAGAGTAACGCGTATAAGTACATTTTTGACCAAACGTTCTGCTATTAGCGAAACCGGGGCTGTCCTGTCGTGGTAGCGTTGGAGACCATGCTTATCATCGTCGCGACTGAAATGTTGTTCAGATTCACTGGGGATTGTTAACGCTTTACAACAGAGTATAATTTATGGATGTGTAATATCACTCTAAGTAAGTGGCTGGTGTCATTCGGCATAGGGAAGGAAAATTTTGGTAGATTTCTGTATTCCTTTTCGTCGTCACTCATAGCGTCTTTTTTCCATGCTTTCGAAGTCGCTTCAGTGGTATGGCGTATCGAAATAACCAGCTATCCGGTGCACGCAATGGGACGAACCCCTCAGTACCTCTTTATTTGATTGATACACCTCTGCGTCGGATTATTGAATTGAGATTAAGATGCGATCAGCAGTGCTTTTCTCTTCAATCTCGGTGTGCACACTGAAGCCGAGTAGTATGAACGCAGAAATTGGCCATGCATTCATCGGTCGATCGCATACGCCTCTGTTCGTTATCGTTTTCTTTATGTGCATGGTCCTTTTTTGGACGTGTGTTCACAACTAAGGATTGTGAATTACTGCTCGATGCTATACCGGGAATGCAAATATTTGTACATGCCACATTGCATTGTAAATGGTGAAGTGACTTGTAATGCAATCTGTGTCACATTTGTCTACTGGCTGTCTTTGGTGTTGAATTATATATGCAGGTCTTTACCGCGGCAGTTTATCCCAACCACAAATAGTAGCGTTTCAGATGAACGTGCGCAATCATTTCCAACAGTGGTAATCTATGTGACCTAGTTATGGCTGGCGTTTCGCTCGATTGTAGCTGTTTAGATCCATGACGTAGCTCCAAATGGTAGGCGTATTTGTTATTCTTTGAGATATTCCTTAGTGAAGATTAGGTTTCTTGACGGACTGTTAGTTTTTATTTTGTTGAAAACACCCGGAGAAGAGGTCAACAAGTGGGTCCCCGTTCATCACTAAAGAAAACAAAGATGAAATGTTCAGCGTATTTTCATAGCCTAATTCCATTTACTCCGTTTTAAGGACACAGTGGTGTTTATGCACGTAATCCATCTATTCGCAAATGTTATCTACTCTTATCTCTAGTTTGNGTTTGATTTTGATACTGTTCCCAGCTTTCTATATCTTTTTACCGCATCCTGCAACCGGACAGTCGTGAGACAGCACATGCCACCGCATGACGTGCAAGGGTAATTATCATACAATCGGAAATGTGATTGAATGTGCGTGCTCGCACAGTTATTCTGATTTTGTTCAAAATAATATTCTACTCCAATTATGAGTTCAGGACATGAACGGTTATTCGCCATTCAGGGTCAATCTATCCCCCTTAATAAATGGCTTTATTGCACTTTACCTCTATTCCATCAATATTGGGAGTCGTCATCGGTGCATATCCATCAAATTATTGAGGCTTGAACCGGAGCACCAGAGATTTATAATCTGACTCACCAAATATTTGGATAATGAGGGTTTTTGTGCAAAACGAATAAACTTTCGTAAAAAATGAAGTCTCCCAAATCATATGTCAGAAAATTTCGAAGGTACTGAGTGACACAAGCTCTCAATATTCATTTAATAACTGTTGTTAGAGCTGCCTGTTGTCCTTTTGACCTTTCGAATTGAAGAAGGGATGTATTTACTTTCCACCTTCAATGCACTTCCCTTGGAATTAGTATTTTTTTTCTACACTGTACGATGGAGCTATGCCCGACTAATCCCGTCTCTCCTCATCACTGGCTTTTCTTTGCAGATTTGTAAAGTAGTTGCTAACCGATCAAATTTGGCTGGCTTCGCACCC
>UZAN01041619.1:35483-56674 GCA_900618425.1 Echinostoma caproni
TTATGTTAACCAGGAACCTAAGACCTGGAACTCGGGTGTCAAAACATGGAAAACCCATTACAACAGGCTGAATATTGAGCGGGACTCCCCTGCGTTCATCACCGACATCTCTCAGTTTGAATGGCCGGTATTAGAGTGAAACTATTCAAATTATTTTGATATACCCCTATTAATTTGACGGAAACGGTCATTTAGTTCAGCTATTTAGAAGTTCTTCTCAATGCGCTATAATTTCAACCATTCGGAAACTGATTTGCGGAATACGAGGAGTGTGGTCAATAACACCCGAAAAAGTAAATTATTACTTGCTTCGGACCCTAGGTTTTAATAATGGGACTTGCCACAGACTGTTTCATTGGGGTCAATGCCCTAATACTACGAAAAGCAAAGTTACACACTGTACAACTTGCTGTGAAATATCAAATAAATGCCTGACTACAAACCGTCCTACCAATTTGCAATATCAAATAGTCTTCATAGAACAGAAAGGGAAACAATTTAGTTAAAGCTTTGCTGTTACTTTAATTTTCACCTATCAAGTTTTCCCCTGGCTATTAGTTATCTGTCCACCGAAGATCGTTAGTAATCAAGTCGCTAGACCTAGATGATTTCGTTTCGGTTTTCTAATCCACTTGCTTCTATTATGATTCTTGATGGTGTAAGATGTCTTTGAATAATACCATTTCCCCGTTTTTCTGATGAGTGTACCTCCTTATCCTTTGTCACCTATTGGCATAAGCATTTTCTGTTGCATTTGTCCGACTTGTTTTTTGTGTCCTAGGTGAATTGTCTTGAACAAACATGTGGGATGTGGGGTTTCGCTGATCATCGTTCACCGGATCAAAACTATCGGGTTTTCTTGTCCCTGTTTCTTCACACAAAGTGAGTTTCTTCGTCTTGCACTGGTGATCAGCACGCCAGCCAGTACCTCAATCTCGATGGCGCTGTGTTTCGGATATTAATTTCACCGGCCGGTTTCATTGCTTCGTAAGCAAAACTGTCGAACCTGCATGGTTGTGTCCAGATTCGGTTGATATGCGAATCGACTTTAGATTGAACCTCTCTGACTATGTATGGGTTTGATAGTGCTTCGTGTATATAATCAGAACATTTGATTTCATCATCTTTCAAGTGTGCATTTCACGGTTGTCTAGATTTTTCAGGTTTATTGTTTAACATTTCGAGATAATCTTATAGTTTCAAAGAAAACGCGGAGCTTAGGCGAACGTGTGTACTCTCGGTATTTATATCCAAGCTATCATATTTACATTTATGTAACACATACTACACATATCGTGTGTGCAAAGGAGGTCATTTGTTCCGTGTAATTCGCTTCAATCTCAGTGGGACTAATGAAAATATGCTCACGATCCAGTAGATTTGCAACTATATACGATTCTATAGTGGACTCTATAGTGAAACTGAGTCTCGACTCAATGTGGTGCGTGATGCACTGTTAAGTTTTTCTGTGATTTTTTGGTTACCCAGTAACTCAGGTTGATCAGATTCGGTTTGTGGAGGGGTATGGCACCCGATTCGAGGTTTTTCTACCTGAGACAGAGAAATAGTCAGCTCAAAACCCAGGAATATTAGTATTCGCGGGATTTCTGGGAAAAATATCAGTGAACATTGCCGTTTGTTCATAAATTATCGACCAGCCCCTATCGGTCTACCGCTACACGCGAAATTCAACGAAAAGTTTACGATCAATACACGAGACAGCTGCTGAACATTGTTTCAATACGGGTAACACGTTTTTTGAATTTTCAGTAATCATTACATTGGCTTCTGAATATCATCATCGTCGTCATTGTACAGCGTAATACAGTGAATCTAACTTCATTGATCGCTGTCAAACTCCCAATGCATGTAAGGTAAGTGAGAATGTGTAAGGAGGATAGGGATTGGGCCTCTTTTCGGAGGCGGGAAAGAGAGCAAACCTCTATGGTCAAAAACATAGACTACACAGTCCAACTGTGCATACCTACTATTTCAAGCATGCTGGTCTGATCCACACTCACAATCCAGAAGGATTAAATCCGATAATAGTGATAATAGTAATCGAGTTAACTAGTTCAGAAGTTACATCATTGCCCTCAGGTGTCGAGCCCACGACAAAGACTCTATCGGGGTCTGAAGTTCCGTTTTTGTGAAAGAAACATTTGATTGTATACTCTCATGGGAGACCAGACAATTGACTTTTAGGTCAAAACCGTGGACGAGCTTCTTCTGCCCACGATTCCAGAGTCCAATGAAAATTGTGCTTCTCGAAACACGATCGTCTTCACAACTACAGTTCAATTATTTTGAATGTGACTGCCGCCTCAGATTATTGCCAGTCTAGCCCAGTAACCCGGATTCAAATTAGATTAAAAATGTTTAGAATCCAGGCTTGGGGTATGAGTATGAGTTACGCAGACGAAATCGTACTCCGTAATGTATAGCAATTGAAGACATGATCGGGAAAATTTCGAACTTCATACTCTCTGGCACCTGATTCTACGTCTGCTTGAGTGTTTTGGTTCCATAATGAATACCAAAGTTAGTTAGATTTTGTGGACATTGGATGATTTTCATCACTTCGCACCCAAGAGACGCATTATCCAAGATAAATCACTTTAATGGGTCCATAAATGAAATCCATTTGTTTCTATTTTGCACGGAGAAATAGTTTTTTAATCAGATCCGATCTGAACATTTTGGGGAATTTGGTCCCCGAGAAAATTAGTGAAACCCAACGGGTAACAATGTTTCGCGAACTAAATTCATCGAATACGGTTAACAGCAACAATCCACACAGGAGTCCATCGAAAACGGGTCTGAAGAGACCACAATACTTGGAATGGTGTACCACTAATGTGCTTATGGCCAAAAAAGGTGAAAAATTCGTTACATGTTTAGGAGGTTGTGTAACACCTGGAAAAACCGGTATCTTTTTCCCACAGGGTTAAATGAAGCAGTACCGTAACCGAACGTCGATCGGTGCTTGAGAATTGTAAGAAAACCAACCAGACTGATTGGGTTTCAATTGTCGATTCTTTTGTTGTTCAGTGTCTCCACTGCGGACCACATAAATAATGCACCAGCGAACATAAAATAACGTTCCTGAAAGGTCCCATTTAAATAAGCAATCTGCAGACATGCTCCCTTTGGCCTAGTATATCAGTGGTAAAACCCACCGATATTCGTTTGACCAAAGATTTTTATTATATATATATATATATATATATATATATATGATATTTACACCAAACCGTGAAAATGTCAGCACATCATCTGAACGAACATGATATTTTTATTCGACTGCACTCAAACGTCTATCCACTGTATTTCGGTTTTTCAACCCTCAGAGATGCGTTCTAGTCCTCTGATTCTTGTTGCTGGCTTTTCAAAGCCTATCTAGGCAATTAATGGTAGTAACTAAACTAAAAGGAATACTCATAAAGGCTTACTGATGCATATGGTTGGAAAATAATGCAATTTGATGCACTTGATCACTGTTATCCAGTGACGCCGATAACCGAGTAAACGATCCCCGTTTCAAACAAGACGACAGTGGCGAACAATCTGGTTTCAGTGATTCGTATTCATGCCAATACAATTTAATATATATCACCACTTGAGAATAAACTTTTCCTGGAAAAATCCCTATTTCATCAACTGGGGAAAGCTAATTCGTGTCCTTTGATCTATCCCCTCATTTTTTTCTCTTATTTCTTCACGCTAGAACATTGTCTGCACAACTTTGGTCTTCTTCGGACCTCTCATCGAATTTCGCAGGAGAATTCCGCCTGTGGATATATCTTAGTCTTAGGGACCGATAAACTTCAAGCCCAATACTGTAGTCAACCAAAGTGCAACTCTTAAAAGAATGAGATGATGCAATATTTCATGTGAAAAACTGCTCCTAGTTGCAATTAAACCATCGTCTGCGTGTGGTTGAACCATTCATCCACCGTTCAGTTCCAGAGAGACGTACTTCTGATCCAACTACATATCTCATAACTACCGTTTCTTCTGAGTTAGCACACAGGTTCAGACAACATTAGTCATTGTAGTAAATATTGACGCAACCCTTACTCTAGAAAGCTCCCCATCCGTTTTTAACGATGGAGGCCCAGCCTTAGTTTCGGAGATAACAAAACTCCTGGGTTCCGTGTGGGAGAGGGAAGAAGTTCCAACTGAATGGTGTGGCTCGGTGATCATACCGATTTACAAGAAAGGTGGCAGATCCTCCTGTGAGAACCACAGAGGGATTGGCTTAATTAACATTGCCTCTAAACTTCTCGCCGATATCATACTCCGTCGATTGTCTGCTGCAAGTGAACGGTATACGCGTGAGAACCAGGCCGGTTTCAGACCTGGTCGAGGTTGTATCGACCACATCTGGACACTTCGTCAAATTCTAGAACACAGACACTCCTTTCGTAGATCCACCATCTCTGTCTTCCTCGATCTGAAGCGGCTTTCGACTCAGTCGACCGCTCTAAACTCTGGCGCTGCCTTTCCCTGAATGGATTGCCCGAGAACTTAATTTGAATAGTACAACCCCTCTACAATAATAGCCGAAGGCGAAATCGAGCTTACGGCACTTTTTCACCCGAGTTCACCACAGAAAATGGTGTTCGACAGGGTTGCCGTTTCTCTCCGTTTCCATTTAACTTTGTCATAGATTTAATTCTTGAGACAGCCCTATCCTCGTGCAAGGATAGCGGTATCGATTTACTCCAAGTGGCAGACTGTCTGATCTCGAGTATGCAGAAGACATTGTGATACTAAGGGAAGACCCAGGTATGTGACAAGCTTTTCTGCATAGTTTGAGTGCTAGTGTGTCCATGTTCGGTATGCGTTTTGCNTGCACCTTCGAAGTGTAAAATGCTGCTCCAATATTGGGTTAATCCAACACCCAGTCTCACCCTAACTGGGGAGGTAGTAGAGGAAGTAGACAAATTTCGCTATCTGGGTAGTTATATCTCACCCGGCGGACGCATCACAGATGAAGTGTCGTCGCGAATACAAAAGTTTTGGATGGCATTTGCCAACTTGAGACATTTGTGGCGCCGTCTCGACATCCGGCTGTCTGTGAAGGGTCGAGTGTATGCTACAGTATTCGGCCAGTCCTGCTCTACGGTGCAGAGACTTGGCCACTAAAGGAATAGGATAAAAATACGGCCAGTCCTGGTCTACTGTGCAGAGACTTGGCCTCTAAGGGAACAGGATAAAAATAGATTGTCGGTGTTCGAACACCGCTGTCTACGTAGCATTTGCACGTGCCTGATGGGGAAACCGGGCTAGCAATACTGAGGTTAGGTGTATAGTTTTAGGCATTCGCTGTCGTCCACTGGAGCAAGTGATCGACCTCCATAGATGGCGTTGGTTGGGGACATGTTTTACGTATGTCGCCAGAAAGGTTGCCGCGGCGAACGATGTTTGCCAAGGCTGGTAGCGATTGAAAACGATCAAGGGTGGTCAAACTAAGACCTGGATTGAGGGTATGAAAACCCTAACCAAGAAACTAGGTCGCATAAGCTCCCTAGCTGGGGGCCTCGGGATGATGGTCACCGACGGTTAGAGACACTGAGTGATATGGCTGGGTGTCGCAAACAGNATCCACTCGTTAATCTCCTAGCACCACTAAATGAATTCCCCATCTTCCGCTTAAATTTGCTTCGACATTCCAATCTTTATTTTTGTCTTTTATCCAAATGGGCAATCAAAACCGGCGCACGAAAGTGCATGGTAATGGTTGTAAAAACTGAACTGGATAGGTTTCGTATGTGTTCATGGTACTCCATGTCTGTGTGTACTTGCAGATCTCTTGGTTTCTATTTATATCCCTCCGCTCCGTTTGTTTATTGGAACTTTTCAGCTGTTTACAATTATGCTCGTCGTTATTTTTTCAACTTATCATCGTGCGACAATTCGAGGAGTACATGGGCTGGCATAAAATGGCCATCGTCTTCTTTCTTTCCGGTGTTTTCGGAAATCTGCTCTCCACTTTTGTGCACCCCTATCAGGTGAGTTAACTTACTTCGCTTGTTTATGCATTCATTCCTTCTCAACGGTAAAGAGAAATGTTAACAAACCTCAAGTGTTTTCACCCAGTTTCATATTCACGAAATGCGGGCAAGAAAACTTTGCAATAGGTCGATCGTAAACTGCTTTTCTATAGGGTATGAACGATGAGGATTCGGGTTTCGTCAGGAATTTTGTTACTTTGTGCAGCCTCAATCTATGGCAATATTTCTATCGATGGAGTTTCCTCATTCGTCAAATAAAAGGCAGTTGGAGCAGGTTGACTCAGATGTGTGTGTCGAAGATCAGCTCAGTCATCATTGAATGTGTTCTACCGTCACCCTTTCGTTCTTTTTTCCCAAAAATCTCAAACTAATAGAAATGCTTGTGAATTTTGACCCGTGTCAACACCGTTCTTATTTCAGCAGTAGATTCCCCTTTCCTGACGACAGACTTCATTTACTTATGAGGTGTCAAGATTTGGTGTTTTTGAGTTTAAGTAAAACTAGCGTACGAGAGCGTTAATCACTAGTCACTGTCTCATACCTCATTACGGTATTATTCTACGAAACACCCCCGGATAACTACGGTCAGTTGACGGAGCAGTTTTTAATTTGGGAATCCATTGCCAGACGGCAATATGGTTTGGCTTTTGCTTCGCTCGACAAATGGTTAGGCTTTCCTGTAGTCCACTGAATGGTTTTCAGGCACCATTAACGCGTATCTATCAAGACTTAGTCGGGTTCTCCAAACAGGCTGGTACCGACCTGTCATTTTTTCCCAATGAACGTCTGTAACCTTGAAGTTTTTTAACCTACAGTGGAAACATGATGTGGTTTGTACTATGCACATGAACTCTATAGTGTATTTATACCATAATATAGTTTCCTTAGCCACTCTTGGAGAAAGAACTTTGTCAATATGTTTGACATCATATAAGTGTGCATTTTGCCTTCTGGGTTTATGTTGTTTTCCATTGTAAACTTTTTTCCTAACAACTGCATAGTTAGTACCGTTAGTTGGTTCATTTACGTTGATAGACACCTTTGCAAACAGGAGGCGTTCTCAATTGTTCTTACCATATACAATCTTGAAAACATTCGTTTCAATTGTGCGTTTCAGATTGCCACGGGCCCTGCACATATGGGAATATTGGTAATGCGATTGGTTGATTTCCTCTGCTTCCAACATTTGCTTGAAAAATCCCTCTGTGGTATCGTGATCACTGTACTTCCATTGATCTGTCTATTCCTTCTTGGTTTCTTACCTTGGTTTGATAATGTGGCAAACTTGGGAAGTATTGTACCCGCGCTGCTTCTCTATTTCATCCTCATTTATCACATTCGATGTGTACTGCGCCTCTTGCTGACCCTCATTCTAGTCGCTTTGTTTGTTGCAATCAGTATGTTGGTCTATCGAGGACCGATCATGCAGTGTAAATGGTGTCGTCATTTAACTTGTGCTCCACTCATCCCCGGTCTGTGTGACGAGTTTCAGGTTAGCGTTGAAAACCAATTAGACTGTATCCCGTTGAATTGGGAGTGAATGATAGTCACCTGGAGGTGGGAGAGGGAAGATATGCCTGATCATGCCACGCTTTAGTGCTTCCACAATCGTTTCTCGGTGCTGATGCCTGCCCACATTCCATATCTTGTTCTTTTCCACTCTATATGTCTACAGTTTTTATTTATTTCTACTACTACCAATTTGCTCTGCTTTTATTGTTTTACTCTACTGGTTCCTATTTTTAAACCGCATTTTTGCCTTGTTTTTTAACTTCGTGCGAAAAGAAGTTGATAGGTAATAGAAACTTGAAAGAATATTCTTATTTGTTTAACTTTTTAATGGTTAAACAGTGCTTAGATCAAAATAACAAAAGGAAAGCAATAAAGGTGGTGGTGCTATATTGTAGAGCAGACCACCGCTACAACAGATGTTGAAGGGGATTTAATAGTCAGATCAACACTTAAATGTAATCGAAATCACGGTGATATTCAGCTACCAAAGTTTCCCGATACTAAGAAGTACAAACCAGGCCATTGAAGTAAAGATAAGTTTATTGGGAGAAATCAAGGTGAATAAGCCCATATAACTATGTCTGAAAAAATCACAGTTCACCAGGTGGATTTTATTTGGTGCAAAACACTGGCTTCTTATCAGTCGTTCTGAAATTCTATGGTTCCCCCTCCCCGGTCGCTGTCGTCGGATCACCATAGGTGATCAACTTAGTAGCGTAAACAGTCAAGAGGAATTGTCCAAAGAAGTGGCGACGACTGTAAAACGCATTCTTTAAAAGACAAGTGATCCAGTTGATCACTTGTCTTTTAACAGGCATGTCGAATAGTCAGATTTCAGCCGAAGATTAAAGTGATTCCAATCGAGAGCTGTAGTTCGAACCATCGTTCGGGGTAATTGCATACCAACAGGTGCGGTAGTGGTTTCAGCTTTGACAATGTTCTCTTAACTGTTCTCACTAAATTTTCAGCGGCACCATTAGAACTTGAATCTTTTGGTGCCTTCCTTTGAGGTTGATATCGAGTGCTTTCAATTAAAGCTTCCGGTTCTTTTGCACGGACTCGCTGTCTGTCACAAGCAACTTCAGTATACCTTCCTGATTGAAACAGTTCCCGGGAGCTCGGATCAGGAAGGACTTTTGGACAGGTTTTCCAGAAATATAGTCGGTCACTTGGAGTGCGACTCCGCAAGTATCAGTGGGTAGTACTGATAGAAAAGCGGTTCAAGTGTACCTATGGCCATGATGTACATACACCTCTGTCCATCCTTCAAGTTACCCTGTAGATGCATACTTCGGAACTCTTGCCGTTGTGCAAACGTCTAGATATTTTGTAGCAGAGATTCCATCTTCTTTCTCTGTGGAGATCCTGTAGGATTGCTTTGCATTAGTGTTTTGTATATCTCAACACACCCTCGAGGCGAGGAAAAGCTGTGGGGCAAAATCTCATTTTTCTGTAACATTATGCCATGACTAACTCGGAAGCGTAGCGTTTATACTGCATTGACTCCGAACTCTGCCTGTGGTTGTTCTTTTTCAGGTCGGTGAATTTTGTTTTAATAGTAGGTTATTGGTGCAATACTTCTAAGCTGAATCATGGTGACTGTTGCGTTGTCGATAGATGTAGTGGGATGGAATAGAAATTGAACTGCTTCATGCTCATTCACAATCCGCTCAAATATGTTTTGGTCTCCGGACACCGGATTATACTGATAACCTGAATTATATGAGTATCCTTTTAAAGAGCACTGCAAGGCAGGGTTAATGGTTGTGGAAACTGAACGGCTTTGTTCCAGAGGGATTGAGCGATACAGAGGTATCGAATACTAGAATTTCTGGATGTTTTAATGCAGTGGCAACATCCATCTCAGATTCATGTTACGGCTGTAATTGGTTTTAATGGAGCAAATGTATGCATCCCGAGATGTTCCGTAACACATTATGAATGGTTCGTTCACACTATATGATGTGCGTCGATCCGTGGTTATGCTGCGATGAAGAATTTAGGGATACGATGGGAACAGTACTGCTGGTATCCCGTGGATAACGTTCATCTTTTGTTGAAGCGAAAATCAGCAGATATTTGAATTGATTATGGTCTGGTCGATATCCTTTGGAATCCATGAGAAATTCATCCTTCAGAAAACGAGCCAGTGTGTGAACAATTGTTCTCGGATATTCCTAGTCATGCTCTGACATATCAGGTGGAAGAATGCTCAGCATGAGGTCATTAATCGGAGACAGAAGATAGAGGTGTGGGGATGTGTGGAAGAATTTTCAGTGTATTACTTCATGATACCTTTCTCGACTTGAATCAAGGAACATATCATGTTCTATCCTGGTTTTCGCACGAGGAAAAGTCGAAGCTTATACTCGAATGATTTACTAGAAATGCCTTTCCCCGAAGACGTTTCGTTAAGTTATCAGTGTAAGGATCTTTCGTTGTTTCAAACAAACACACCATGCAACCCGGAAACTACATCGGATATCAACGCACCGAAACAGTCCACTTGGCGCATTAACTGTTGTCATCACTATTGATCCTGATTGAGGGGGTTCTGAAGACAGGCATCTACCGGATGGAGTTTTTAGAACAGTAGACTACTGTGTAAGGAGCTCAGGCAGGCTTTCCTCTCCATTAATCTAATCGCATAGTTCTGTAATCATTGGCTCCTAAAGCCTGAGCATGGTTGAGTGTCTCAGGTTTTGGATGAATGAAACGCGTGCAGAGTGGTTGCGTCCATCGTGAGCTCCCAGTTTCAGTGGAATTTATCAGCCAAAAACGCATCGCGTATCACTGAGTTTACATTCAATCGATCCATTTCTGTGAGCTCTATATTATGATATCACTCTCTTGATAATAATTCGCACATATCATTCCGTTGAGCCCTTATATTGTTTTCATCGAAGCCTTCAGATATCCTCACGACCGGCAAAATTGTTTATTTTCATTCATCTAAATGTATATATATAGTAAACCACCGAAGTGCTCAGTGCGTAGTAACAACCCATGACCAACGCAGCGCGACGACAAGAGCAACACCTGGATGCACTTGCTACTTCGGATCCCGTACAAACCCTGTCGCCTCCAATGTCCGTTTGTTTAGAGAAAAACCACTGCCTACAAAATAGCCTCTGTTGAGGAAGCTGTATTCACTGCCTTCACCTGGAGTTGTTTCTCCATCAAAATCAGAGGACGAATTGAGAAGCCAGCACTCGGGTTGGTGCACCACTGTCAGTTCACCTATGGGAGTTGGACAAATACCTTGATTCAAAAAGAACTCGGTTCAGTTCAGTTCTTACAATCAATAACCATGCACATCCGTTTGCAGGTCATGGTTGGATAAAATAGCAGAATAGTGATTAGAATGTTGAGAGCAGATTTAAGCGAAAGGTAGCTCATTTTCATAGATTGCAGTTACAAGAATAATGGGTAGATGCATGAGTGCCACTGTTGGCGACACCCAGCCATATCGCTCAGTGTCTCTAACCATCGGTGACCATGATCTCTGGGTCTTCAGCCAGGGAGCCTAACGGGACCTATGTGAGCCAGTCTTCTGGTCAGAGGTTTTTATATCCTCATGCCAGGTCTTTGCTTGACCGCCCTTCATTTTTTTCCAACCGTTATCTGCCTCGCCAAGCATCGCTCGTCGTGGCAACCTATCTGGTGACATGCGCAACACATGTCCCAACCAGCGTAATCTATGGAGGTAGAATTCCTGTTCCAGCGGACGACCGCGATTACCTAAAACTATACGCCTAACCTCAGCATTGCTAGCCCGGTTTCCCCACTGGACTCGTGGACAGCGGTGTTCGAACACCGTCAATCCATATTTATCCTCTTTCCGTAATGGCCAACTCTCTGCACCGTAAAGCAGAACTAGCCGAACTGCTGCAGCATATATTCAACACCTCACAGACAACCGGATGTCGCGACGGCACCACAAATGTCTCCAGTTGGCATATGCAAATCGAGCCTTTTGTATGCGCGCCGTGATGCGTCTGCCAGGTGAGATATAACTGCCCAGGTAGCAAAACATATATGCTTTCTCTACAAATTCCCCGGTTAGGGTGAAGCTAGGGTCTGGGCCAACCCAGTCTTGAAGTAACGTTTTACACTTTGAAGGTGCCAAACGCATACCGAACATGGTTACACTAGTACTCAAACTACCCAGAAAAGCATGCAACTTACCTGAATCATCACTTAGTAGCACAATGTCGTCTGCATACTCGAGATCAGACAGTCTGCCACCTGGAGTAAATCGATACCGCTATCCTCGTACGGGGATAGGGCTGTTTCCATAATTAGATCTACAACAAAGTTAAATATAAAAGGAGAGAGGGCAACCCTGTCGAACACCACTTTCCGTGGTGAACTCGGGCGAAAAGTGCCGTAAGCTCGGACTTGACTTGGGCTTTTAGTATAAAAGGATTGTGATATTGAAATAAACTTCTCGGGCAATCCCTTCAGGGAAAGGTAGAGCCAGAGTTTAGAGCGGTCGACTGATTCGAAAGCCGCTTCAGATCGAGGAAGACAGAGATGGTGGATCTACGAAAGGAATGTCGGTGCTCCAGAGTTTGGCGAAGAATGAAGATGTGGTCGATGCCGTTTTCAAAATGTATTTTGTACCAAATAAAGCAGGAGCAGGTTTTGAAAGTGACGAGCATCTGATGGAAAAATTATCTACCCTATGAACTGAAAGGCGGGTAAACATGCAATAAACTATTTCGTACAACCAAAGGTGAAAAGTTGTTGACTTAAAACATTCTAGTCTTCTATGTAGGACGATGCGGCTAAACGCGCGAAACAGTGAATGAACAATGCGAGTCTACCACAATCTACAGAGCTGTTGTAAACTAAAAAGGCAAATTGGTTATCGTCACGACTTTTAGATAACCAAAAACAAATAACATTAAACGTGGGGAAAGTCGGGCTCAATATTCTAAAACTCAGTGGAAGTAAACAGAAAAGAAACAATGCGTAGTAAAACGATTAATTCACTAACAACCTGTGGAAAACAGGAGATAACAGACAAACAGACCATGGAGAAAAATGGAAGAACTTACATCCATCGTTGGGGCACATTTCCTCACCACGAGAAGAATAGATTGACTTTGTGGGTACACGCAAATTGACCAGTATTCCGGTAGACGGATGTGGAGATAGAATCAGATTGAATATTTGCTTTCCTGTCCACAGTTTTGTTGGCTTTGGATAAGCAGAAGTGGAAAAATATGAGTAGATGCTTGGTGTTCGTATCGTAATAATGATTGGAAGCGTGTGCAAATCGTGAACTGACCCGTAACAATGATAAATGATATTCTTTGGTAGTTCTTAATAAAAAGATTAAATGTTAGCCTGAACTTCTGTGGGTATGTAAGATAAGAATGTTTCGGTACCTTGCAACTGAAACTGCATAACAGATTTTTGTGAATCATTTATCACGGCAGTATATTAGGGGAGTTTCACAAGAACCTCATTTTGATTACAGGCGGCCTTTATTTCGCCCAACTCGGTAGCAAGCGAACCTTGAAACATCCTCAAATGCTTTATCACTGAAAGTCCGGGGATTCACATTAGCCGTGCTTACAATCACTAGCTCCTCGTTTTTACGGCTTTGATCTCCTTTAAAGCATCCTTCCCATAAACCCTTCATATTTAAACGGCTCTGATAACATGACAAGCTGGAAATCCTTCTAAATGGAAGCGCCATGAATACTACGCCAAAATGAATGCGATTCACGTGGTTTAGTCTCACTGGTTTACGAAAAACTATCATCGTACCAAAATGATCCACATTGGACTACCACAATCGAGATCAACATGAATTTCGTAAACTGAATTGCGCGAGTTATCCAGTAATTCAGACGAGGTATGCCGTTTTACTAAGTAATGCAATCCAACGGTAACATTACATTGACCCACAGGCTGCGTGTTCTAATCCCAAAACCACTAGTTTCCAGACTTATCTGTCTGCTGGCAACATTTGATTCATCGTGATTCCTTTGCGGAACCTGACAATATTCCGGAAATGGTGCGGTAAACGAAGCCACCAAAAAGTGTTGTGTTAGTCGTCTAGAACCTGTAAACCAGATTATAACCAAAAAGTGATGAGAGCAATTAGGCACAATTCAGAAATAAACCACTCGTTCGATTGATGAATGGTAAGTAGCACAGCGAGCGGCAAATTGCGGTCAGTAACATTCTGTATGACGAGGATTTCAGAAAGCAATACCGTACGTTGAACATCATCAGAGGTGCAAATCAATTAACCCAAACGAAGACAACCAGGAACCTCCCCTGTAGGATACAAGCGTACTACTCACTTCGTCACATTGATTAGGGATGTTCCGACACAATGACAATATGACGGACCGGTCCATCTCAACCCCATTTAACTTTCGTATTGTCTGCTGTTGTTCGCAACCTTGACTTCGTTTTACTTTCGCTATTCAACTGCTCCACGACCACTTTTGTGCTAACCGGCAACATAACTCACGAGATACGGAGTGGCCAAACACGAAACCGCGTGGGACAGGTGTCGTATCGACCCATAGTCTCGATAACAGGAAATGCAAACCGGGGTAGGTTAAACGCACTATTCTGGGTCACAGCCACGAACAGAAAACTCGTTTCAGAGAGCTAGGAACAAAAAATAATAATTTTACGCCTCCCCTTGAGAGGCGTGCGAAGTAGCTTTAGCAGACCCTTGCAGCGGAAGATACCGGATTGCTTGGGGCCTTTAATGGATGTAACATTCGAGATATGAACGATGTAGCCGTAGGACTTGACCGGCTCGAAGTCTACCCTCAATGGATTGTAGTTTTCGCAGACAGGCCGGCTGTTTCACGAGTCAGGCTTATGCTAGTCGAGAGCACTGACCATGAACCACTAAGAAAATCACCCACTTTGGCTTAGGAGTCTCGATAGCAATTTATATACAGACAAATCCTGGATTTAGTCCTTCGTTTCTAAATAATTTCACTGTTGGGCCGGCAGTATTAGTCTAGTTATATGGGATATATCACTACAAAATAAGTAATTTCCAATAAAAATAATCGGGTGAATACTTCAGTCTCTCTTGCTGTATTGTTCATTGTAAACACAGATGTGTGTTCAAACGTACTTACCCACTGAATAGCCGGTCGAGGAAGGCACAGTGGTTTTGTTAAGTGGTTGCCCGCAACAATCTGCGAGGCCAACTGACATGCCTGATCACGGGTGAAAAATACGTCCTTCAGTGTCAATAGATGAGTTGCAGTGATCAGATCCTGGATGGGTGCAATCAGCGGTTCACCATTTTTCGGGCTGACTATGTTTTTGAGAGACTAAAATGAATTATTTGGAAATGATATGAGCAAGACCAAGAGGACGCGTAATACACAAAGAAATAAACGGATTTCGCAAAAGAAAAATTCTTGACCAGACCGCCTATTGATTCATCCTGTCCCAACAAGAACTCACCGTTTTCTAACCACGACCAATCGGGGATATACGCTGACAAAGTAATACTCTCATCCGAACAAACAACTTTGACTCATTAAAGCTGATGTGTTTGCAAGCATAAGTCTATGGTTAAGGGAAAATGTGTCAACTAACTGTCGCCCCATGACTCAAATGATGACCCACTGACCAATTTTCAGTTTCAGTTTTTACAACCAGTGATCAAGCAATTCTGTGCGCCGGTTTTGGCTACTGACCAATGGAAATTACTTATTTGTATTAACCAAAACTGATCTCATCTCTTGGCCACAAACGAAGTCGCTCAAAAGAACTGATCTCGTGGCAAATAATCAAAAAAGAAACAGGCACGGATTATGGTTTATTCCAATTCCTTAGAATTAATTAAAATTGAAAGTGCAAATAGAGCGGGTACATGAGGAAAGCGATTTGCCTCTTGAATGATCAGGGGTAGACAACCATGAGAGAGCTGGAAAACAAACTAGTTCTGGGCGGAGAAGATACGATTGTTTCGTGAAGGTCATCAATGGCACGCATAAAAACGTGATAGTTGTGGTCTTAATGATAGTATCACAATCAGTCTGATGCTGCACAAAAGAACGACAAAGGAAGCGTGTGTCGGGATAGCCAAAAGTAAAAATCTGATTATATTGGAACCAGGTTGTTCCTTAAGAACTTACCAGCATCAAATGTTTCGCTTCTGCCCGAGCAGCTTCTGTCTGTGGCAGGTGTACGTTCATTTCATCTCCATCAAAATCCGCATTGAACGGGTTGCAGCAACATGGGTTGAAACGAAATGTGCGGAATGGTTTGACTACAGCCTATGATTGGAAAAAGCAAAGCCAATTTGATGTAAGACCCATGGAATGGAAACAGGAAGAAACAAGCACCTTCAGCATTGCAAAATAATGCCATCTAAAGCGTATCGTATAACACACGCAAGCACACATCAAACAACTTAAATTCAAAACAGAGACCATACAATGGAATATACTTTCAAGCCTATTACACAAGTTGAACACTGAATTTGGTCTAACTGGCAAACCAACTTTGAATATCGAAGCTCTGATGCCAAAGGCTACATTTAAAAGTAACATCAGAAATGTTTATCAAAACACTTGCATTTAAGTTAAGGCGCTTACTTTAAAAGCCTGCATTGAAACACGATGCAATGACGGCTGTCGATTGAACAAGATTATATCTCCATCAATGAGATGCCGCTCGACCAAGTCACCGGATTGAAGATGACGCGCCACGTCTTCACGAGCCTTTGGTGATGCTAAGAACCTTTTGACCACGTCTGAGGTGCCCTGGGCTTCTGCTTGTCTTTTAGCTTCGCCACGTAGAGTATAGCTCACAAACAATGCCCCGGGATGCTTATTGGGACCGTTTAGAACCAAGTTGCGCATAAATTCCAAGTTGAATTCAGTCACGCGTTCCGGATAGGTCAAAAGTTTGGCGCAGTGCTCAGGAACAATCACCTTTGAAAAGTAACGGTCGACAGTATAACATGTAAATAAATAATGCACACTGATGACCAGAATTGAAGTTCACCAAGCAGAGCAAGACGAAAGATAGTATCGCACAAGAGATAAGAGCAAAAAAAGAAGTGCGTCCGCATCGGTGATTTCGTGACAAAAATGGACGGTTCTAGGAGTGAGTGAAAAATGTAGTAGTCAAACTAAGAGGTGACTTGAGTGTATGAAAACCCTAACTAGGAGTCGGTCATTGGGCTCCCTGGATCTGCGTAATCTGTGGACGAGTCTAGCTGTATCGGGCTGTCACTGATTAACCATTTAGTTAACTTGCACCGAGGTGATTTGATCCTTAACAGAGATAGTCTTAAGGGGGCAACCACTTTGTGTAGCCCCAACATCTAGTACAGTAGCGAAAATTGACCATTTCGAGATCATGGTGTGGTTGTGGATACCTCGATAAACCCACTCTAGCCATAACTGCATTTCTTCGTATTTTTTCAAATCACGAAATATGCCCAGTAATGCAGAAAGTAGTGTAGGCAAACATGTTTTCCATGAATTCCTTTTCAAGCCTTTACAACCACATTTAAACGAAACAATTTTCGTAGGGTCAAAGAGAAACGTGGATGAATCTAATGTGTGGTAATGAGCCTAAGAGAACTCAAATTGATGTGTCTGGTTTACGTAACCCAAATTCTCTGTTACGTCATGATCATGTGAAAAGGCGATTTTCTCTTCCCTTGGCCATTGGGAGTTAGACAGTTTGAAACAATTTTTGTTGTATGCACCGTTCAGGCTTCATTAGTCGCATGATCATCGCCTCTGCAGTCGCTAACGTCCAAAACCGCATTCTTCTTGAGGAGCGTGGTGAGACTCAATAAATGTTTGTGAATGCCGAGCGCATGTCAACCAAGTGTCCCGTCTCTATCATGTCAGCAACGATCAAGTTGGAAACAGCTCGACCCCCATGTGTGAGCCAGCTTGGATTGCGTCCTTTGGTAGGCCGAGAAAACTACCTTGTGTGACCGACGAAAGCACCGGTCTCGATCACTGTATCAGAATTGAATGCAGTACATTCGTCAATTAAGTTTACAATCGAACTAGAATAAAACTTCCATTTCCGGCTTTTCATCCGATAGTCTCTGAAGTAGGTCAACTGAAGACCTGGAGTAGTGCGATCAAAGCGGATTTGGAATTACTGGGTCTTCACTCCGTATATGGAATTAGCAACTGTAACCAGAACTGGGTTTCTCACTGCGTCAAGCTTGCTACCGATCGTCATGCATGGGCCACTATCATTAGAGACATCCAGGAAGGCGACTTATCACCCCACAGGAGTGAGTCGATCAAAATAAAACTAAATAATAATAACAAGCCTAAGAAAGATAAGCTGCTTCTGTTGACCTCATCCGTTAATTAAAGTGCACTTGTGGTTGGACTTACGTAGATCGAGGCAGTGATATCAGTGCACTAAACACAATCTGCATTGACTCATGCTTGGTGTGAATGGGGCTGTGCCAGGCTTGACTGGTGCTCATTTGGTACAGATGGGAAATTTGGTTCCCACAATCATTCGTTGAGTCTCGTCAGAATCCTTGATAGCAATAAGGTTTTAAACGTTAGCAACCGCAGAGGTGATTGGCATTCACCTCGTGACGTCTGAGCTGTGTGCACAATGAAAGTGCATTCAACCAGTAACACGCCCGTGATCAATGGACGATAAACAGTTCGGGTGCATGACGAGGATGCAAAGTATGATAACGCGATCCGAGCATCAATTTAGAGTAGTTTTTGACTCATTGACACAAATATTGCTCATCTCCCTTTTCGTTTCAACCCACAGAATTTTGTTTCATATCCATATAATTTTACAGGTTTGCGAATGAATCGACTGAAAACATAGTTTCGCTTACATTTGGACACGAGGAGAAATAAATCTCCCGGACGAAAATGTAATTCTTCTAAGCCGCCATTAACCCAGAGATAGCACACGGACACGATACCTGGTTCTTCGAGAAGGTCAGACCGGAAACGTGCGACAGAAGAATGCCAAAAATAACGTGAAGACTAAATATCCAATTATTATATTAATGGGCGCTATTTCAACGCTCGATGACTGCCAGTCTTCATAAAATACCACCTGCAAGCTTGGTAACGTCCTACTACGTAGACCAATCGAATTATCGAACGTTTACCTTGCTCCAAAAGCCTGACTAGCATGGTGCTGCTGCACAGGAGGTCTATTAAAAACGTTGATCAGTACTCTCAAATCGCCTTGATTGATACAAATAAAGACTTACTTCATCTATGCGCATATTGGGGTCTGGAGATATTACAGTTCGTGCAGTGAAGTTTGTACGTTTGCCCAACAGATTTCCTCGGAAGCGACCATGCTTACCGGACAGTCTTTGGAGCAAACCGCGCATAAATTTGTGATCTTGTACTGGAGGGAGACCTGACTGTTGCGAATTGATCATGCGAGCGAATTCGGCATGCAGATTGTCGAGACAAGCTACTTGGTCTGATTCCGTAATATCATCCTCAATTGTAGCTGCTTGAGCCAAGATCCACTGGTACATTTGGGTTAAATCGTCCTCGTTCCTGAAAAAAGAATGACAATAAATAAAAAAAGAATATCTTAGATGGATGCATCTTCACGAAGCTGGGGATGAACGTTCTATGAGATTAAAACAACTGAATTAAATTAATAGGTGACCTAAATTATTTATCAGTTATTATTGCCAAGCACTGCAAATAGTTAAGTGACTGAAACCAATAGTCACGATGACCTACTCCCAGACTTTGCAAAACAGCGGCTAACTATTAAACTCATAGCGAAGAACCCCAATAAAAAGGAATAATACGGTATATGCACGGTATTGAACCGAGCGACAGTGAAACTGCTTACCACAAAATAGAGCCCGAAAATTGGTTACTTTTGGTATGATTTCACTTGAAAAACCTACATAAAAACCATGGAAGTGAGGAATTTCAGGGAATACATTTTACATTAGATTGACCCATCCCAAAGACGAATTTTTCTTACAACTGTACAACTGTTTTACCTTTGTTCGGGATTATCAGAAATGAGTATCGAAAAGATCTCGGCCTGCAGCCAAGGGAATCACTATGTGTTGCTCAGCCGAACTCTACCGAGCGCGTCTACAGGTAGAGGACAAGAGAACGGCCACCCTGAATATATCAGTCAACCCGCCAAAGTCGGTTAAAGACGATTAGCGACGATGCTCAAGAACATAGAGAATTCTCCCGCTGGAAATTGATATCCCATGGCTTTGAATTTCGAAGATGAACCAGCAATAAGAAATTAGCGCCAGTATTACATTTTGAATTGAAACGGATGTTTACTTACGTTCCGCTTCTAACTTCTGATACAACGGATGGACGAATGGTACTGGGTGCAACCGGGACCCGCTGTACTATTAAATCACGCGGATGCGTTGCCCAAGCCCCACCGGAAGGCATCAACAATAGGGGTAAGTCACCCTCGGGAATATTTGAGAAGAGCTGCAATGCCTTTGATGGGCGTATAAGTTCCTGCGTCAAATGCAATAGGATTGGTAAGAATTATCTCTGTTTAAAGAATAAAAACAATTTGACACCCTGAAAAGATAGACAGGACATCCAAAGGAGTTAAAGGGTTGCATCAGTGGACACCGACATGAAAGATGCAGTTACAGCTACCGACAAGGAAGAGAGCTTACCAGGCCCTTGCGTATAATAGGAGCCAAATCGGGATTTTCAGAGATGATTGCGGCATATTCGTTTGCATAATCCTCCACCTTTGGTTTTGCAAACCTGAACATGTCATGAATGACATATGAAACGCTCGAACCCTTGGTGACGAATCCTAAAAGAATCCATCATTTGAAAACTAACTGAGTACCATTCAAAGAATTACAATGAGGGCATATGTGCACTTTGCTGGCTAGCTTGTGTACCGCTTTACGCAATTGCTTTTTCTGGATATACTCCAAATTGGGATTGGAACAGCTTGACAGATAACGTTCCCGAAGATTCTCAGGAAGCAAAACACGAGAGCAGTTCTGAGCAATGCACGATAACACATTAAATTACCTTGCAAATCGACTGCAGAATTTTTACAATATGCCACGAGTAGCCAACATGGAAAATTGGGACCGGTAGGTCGAAATAGCCCCAGTGACCAATACACGTCTGATAATCAAGTCCACAAGTTGGACAGTTTTCATCACGTTTGTTGGCACCGAGTCTTGGATCCAGAAGTCCATACTCCAAGGCTTTTCTGTTGCTCTGTCCTTCACCGTACAACAGACACTTAAGAACTTGTACATGGCTAAGTCGTTTCAAATCACTTTCGTCGCAGAGCTGAAATTTTATATTACGCCTATAGTGCTAGAAACATATTAAAGGAGAAACCTACACCACTTTGGGAATATCAGGTGGACGATACAAAACCGGCATCTCGCCATAAAACCCAGAAGTCAACGGTAGCGTAGCAACTTAAAATCCCACCCTCAATGCAGTCAGTCTTGAAGTCTTGAAGTCTTGAAGTGATTCACGGGTTCGAGGCTGTTGCCCAAATGTCCCGGGTCCTTGAAAGGTATCTGTGTTTTCTTTAGGTTTGAATTACCACTAGAACAGAGAGTACTGAAAAGGGATTAGTAGGGTCCAATCCAATCCAATCCAATCTTCCAGGACGTAGAGGCCTCGGCCTTATGGTTGT
>UZAN01041620.1:2106-15723 GCA_900618425.1 Echinostoma caproni
AGTCGACTCGCCTGAAGCAGTAACTAACACCACTCGGATCTCGTATTCGTGATCTGAGAAAACGGGGATATTGGAACATGGGAACGTTTGTGTAAGGAGGTCTTTGCACACAACATATTTGCCAATATAATCTGAAATTTGGGTAACACAAACGTTTAGTAAACAAATGTTTCGGGTGACAATATTTACCGTGTGACGATTTTCATTCAATAAGTCGGATAAACTTCCACACTTTGAAAAATACCATTCGTCCAATTAACGAACATCGTTTCCATAATACCGATCGATGAAATGCTCGTGTGGCTTGTGTGGCTTAGGGGGAACGATTTAGAAACAGCATCACAGTTACGAGCTCAGACAGTCCTAACCCCGGTGGTTACAATTTGCTTGGACTGCACACCAATCATATAAAACAGTTATATTGTTCCTCCATAAACAACCGGTCTCATCTAAAACAAGTGAATAGCAAATTATTGAAAACTGTTGATCAAGTTATACCAGGAATAGAAAATAACCAGTGAGTGATCATTCTAAAATCTCGAATCTAAAGGCACCTGAAAGCGTGTGTGACTTAATTCTCAGTCCATGATTTCAGACTGCCGGGTTAATTGTCAATCAAACGATCGCCATCGAGCAGATCATTCTATTGGTGTACGTGATGCAATAAAGAATATGGCGTTCAACAGTGTCTATCTTATCGCTTTTTCCACTTACCAAGTTTTATTTCCTTCGGACTAGACGACAGGAATGGTAATGGGACAAACCGTGTCCTACTGGTCTATTATTCCCTGTCTCTGCATGTTGGTGAATGGTCCTGGGAGTTGTAATCACAATCGACAGTCTGATACGGTTCATCGCGTAAAATTTCAAAAGAGCCACGGCTGGAATTGCTACTCAGCGGTGTACTTCCGGTTAAGTAAATCCCCTGATAGTAAGTCTCAGAACTGACAATCAAAAATAACTCAATCACCAAGCTGATCGAATGCGTTCTACGCACCGACGTGTAACAAAATGGGCCAGATCATTCGAGCATCCACGTAGACAATATACGTTTTCGATACCTTCAATTTTAGCAAATGACAGCAACTTGTTTGTTATACCAAAAAAGTAAAATAGTTATCTTACTTATCACACTTTGTAGAAGTCTCATCGTACTCGGAACAGTAAGAAACGAGCCGCTGCGTTACTTTACATGACAATCACACTTTTGGCACTGATGCAGTGGGTTCTACGTTAAGAAGCCTAAAGCCGCGATATTTATCTCGATGGTGATAAACTAACTTCCTTGATGTTCCACAGTAAACACACGAAATTTTGCGGACAATTCTTGAGAGTGAATATAAGGCAAACCCTGTTTGGTATGAAAATACCCACGAGCTGGTAGAGCTAGCTTTTTTCAGTTCATGATTTGGTAATCACACATTTGCCCCAGAATGCAACTGAGACTCACTTGGTAGCAAATTACTCAGGATAATCCAAGGTTTTTGAAATTCGCGTTGCGTTTCCTCCCAGTACTCGTCGCCCACAGTGCGAAACTGTGCGTAGAACATGTCGGATTCCACCTCGGTTGTGACTGATGGAGCCGTGGATGATGGGGGTGGTAGAAGTGAGTGTCTAGCACCGGTGGTCACTGTGTTTGACGTTGTGAACACTTGTTCATTTTGCCATGGACCGTGAATCGCTTCCGGATCCAGTGTGGCCGATGGGCTAGGTCCCATTCGAGACTCACTGACTTCTCGGTCAACCTGACTTTCGCTCATTGGAGGTGTTGGCGTGGGAAAATTCAACGACCGAGCCAAACAGATATTGACCGAATTTGGACTGTTCGGTACACTGTTGACCAGAAACGGAGATATCTCGGCACCTGTTTCGGGTAAAGTAGCATTGGATGGGACGGAAATTAGATCAGAAAGTTTGCCAAAATTAAAAGGAATAAAAACGTTTTGCGAGCTGTACAGTTGCACAAAGCATTCAGTAGTATTGTACATACTATTCACAACTCAAAGTAAATGACCAGCCTCAGAAATAGGACCAAAATTGAATTTTGTCGAAATTAATATACATTGCAAAATAAGAAAACTTATCACATTGATTCAATAACGGTTCGTCGCAATAGTTCTCAGTAAGTTTGAAGGAACAAACTAGGTTTTGTACGTTTCTGACCCTCAGCAGACATCTTAAACAACAACAACAACAACAACTACAAGTCTCAATCAAGTACTGTTGGTGGTTTACAAGCAACCTGACTGAACCCTGAACCATAGATTTTAACTCCACTGAAAATGTCATTGCTTTGTTGATAACCTCGAAAACCTCGAGGTCCTTAAGCGAAACCTTTAATTGGAAAACCAGATCTGTAAGACAACTGAATGGAGCTCATATTCCACAGTCCATAGGAGGCCGGTATCCAGATCGTTGGATCATATGCCCCTTGAACGGAGTCAAACGTCCAAAGTCCAAGCCCGATCGAGCCTGTGAACACCACCACAATCAAGGTGTGCGTGGTTCGTACACTTCTTCGTCAGTAATTCGGAATCAGGTGAACTGCCAGTCGCTCATCAACCCGGTTATAGCACGGTATATTGGCCATTGGTGAGGAAACATCGTCCGTCATAACTGCAACATTTTCTACACTCAGACATTTCGGAACCTAATTGGAAGTGGGTCCGAGAGTTGTGTTCTTATCATGACTAATAAAGGTTGGGAGGGTTTCGTGATATCAACATTTTCAGTGTGACATCTGAATCACATGTGTCTCCACACTTCACATAGTACTGATGGCCCACCCTAACTAGGTTAAGAATTCCGGTCGATCGATTGTGAGGCGATCTGATTCTTCAAAATAAAACGATGACTCACAAATGTTTGACTGAATACCACCAGACTGTTGCTCTGTGTCAGTAGAATTGCAATGCTGGTCAGGAATTGTGAAACGAAGAGAACGCGAGCCCATATTTTTTTCTCTAGTTAAGCCAGAAACCCAATTACACATCAGAATATAAAAAAATGAGGTGATATTTGCACTCAAATTCGGTATGTGGGTTGAAAATACTTTCCAAGGAAAGTTTTGAAGTTAGGATAGCATTCAGTAAGTTCAAAGGTCAGGTGCACTGTTCTCATGGTAAGCTTTAAAGCATCCTCAAATACGTGGATATCTTCGATTGAATACCGCTTCACTGAACCAGATTACGAATAGGCATACTAATAAGATAACATTCAACAGTAGTCTTTACAGTTCCTTTATATTTTGCCACGACTGTCCTACGCACTGGTTTCCACCAAATTAGGTGAGCAGCGCTGATTAACGTGATCAACCAATGATCCTGTAAATAATCATTTTAAATCATCGACGGTATGCGACATGATAGGATAATACCTGTATTATTATTGCTGTCAAAATTCTTACTTCGTGTTAACTGTGCCGTTCGGATTCTGAGCTCAGCCTTGTCACCCCGACCGGCTTTTGTTCTCGGCCAAATTGTGATGTCGTACTCGGTATCCATGCNTATCCATGCGTAAACCGGAAATTCTTGTCGCCAGTTGTTCTGGGTCATTGATTGTTTTTCGTTTGACTTCTGTTTCGGTACTCACTTGATCCGTTTTGGCACTGACTGGATTCGGTTTAGCGTTCAAGTTGTTCCGAGTCAGATCCGTTTCAAGCAATTTTAAACGTTGCGGTTTTGACGCTAAACCAAAGAAAACCACGGTTAGGGTGATGCGATAGGGAGGTTTTTTGTTTCTGGGAGCCAGCTGAACTTTGTTCAAATGTTCTACCCATCGTTCAGGAGTACATAGCTGAATATGATTCTGTGTGCTGTCAGACTACTTAATTATCTTTCTTAGGTCTACTTTCCTTGAGCTCGCATTCCTGAATAAACGATAAAGATTGTGACTATTATCCATAACCGCAGCCTTCTTCGTCTCTCTTGTTTCTCTGACAGCCACCTAATTTTTGCAATTTACATATTGTAAAGTTCAAAGGAAAGCTTATTGTTTCGGAGACGATCGGATATGAGATTTACTACTTTCTTAACATGAGTAGTGAAAAGAGCTAAGACAATAGGGTCCTAATAATATTCTAACGCCTAGATCCATTTGGGTTTTCTTCTCTCAATCTTCCTATTGGAAGCCCCATCAAACATCAATCGATTGACTTACCTTGCCTCACCTCGAGGTCATACGCCACCAAATCCCCGTTGGTTTTCAACGGTTTCACCCAAGACAACTCCACGTGCGTCACTCCGACAAATGTGGGGACAATTTCCGGCACGGCCTCAGGTACACCTTCGTTGGTGACAAAAATCACCGGATCGCTGTCGTGGACCCGTTAACATGTTATACGAAAGAAGGGAGTATATAAAAAATCAGACAAGTGATGTATACAAATAACTATAATCACTAATAGAATTGTGATTTTGACATAAGTCAAATGAGTTCTGAATCATTATTTTAAATACCCCTGGGTTTAATGTGTTTCCCTTTAACAGACTTACTAAATCCTCCCTTTTGTTGTTCTGGATAAACACTACAAATACTGTCGGAAATTTGGTTGACATGTCTAGCGTTTTAGAATTCACAAACACACAATCAATCATGTGACCTCATTATTGGTAAAAAAAGTTGACTTGGAATCGAAAAGGAAAAATTCCAGTTGCACCGTCACAGGTGATTCGTATGATGCAATACGTGCTCTAACACAAACTGCGCAAAAAGTGGTACACGAACTGGAGTCTTTCGCGAGAATCGAACCACGGAGCTTCGGAGCATATGTCGGAACCACTAAAAGCATTCAGGAATGCTTGTTCATTTTCGTACAGTGCCCGCAAACCTCAACAATAGAAGCATGATCACTCCGATTAACTTTCTAGCTGTAACCTAAGTGTTAGTGGTCAAAGACCTCAAGCTTGATCATAGCTTCTATTTTTCTCGGCCATGTTTCACAATAATTGGTGAGGATGAGGTGGATTGAAGCCTGGTAAACCCGAAGCTTAGTGTGTAGGCTTATATAGCATCAGTTCTGCAGAGGTCTGGGGAGTTGTTGAAAGACTATCTACATACAAGCGAAAATAAATTTCATTCTCATCCTAGTCGTCTGGTCTGATTGTAAAGCCCAGATACTTCAAAACGTCAGCTGATTCAAAGTGTCCAGTTCATCGAGAAATGTTCGTGTGGCTTTAATAAAGTTCGGTCAACAGTATCTTGGTTTTCGATATTTTCTGTTTGTGAAACACCAAAAGCAAACTCCATCCATCAATGATTCCACTACTCAACATTTTTTCCCAAAATGTAATGAATAAAACATCCATGGTCTGTCAAGTTGTGATGACGTAACCGTTTCCATCCTGGAGCATATCAGATACATGCTAACGCATGACGTAATTCTACCGATTTCAGATTCGATGAACAGTACAGAAAAGAGAGTAATGAGGAAATTCTATTCATATACGTTAACCGGTTCAACAAGCGTGGAATTTAAACCGGATGATTTGACCCAATTTTTCCAATGCCTCCGCGTAATACCCGGACAAAACATAAAACATGCAAAACGATTGAACTCCGGGTTATCCGTTATAGTAATAGTTCAACAACTTTCTCATAGCACTTCCGGTTTAGATTGGAAACCGTATCCCGGAGCTACAGTGTTGTTGGTCAATATTGCCAGGGCATTTGTTGGCCTTATTCTCCTACGACTTGGCTAACTTCATTACTGATTGTGTCTACATGTCTCTCTGTCTCTAATATTCACTCACGTGGGACATAAAGATAATTTTTGTATCTGAGCGCTTACCTTGCTGGACCGGAGTACTGGATGTTCAACACGCGAAGCCATGCTTTAATTCGCATTTTTCCCGGTAAACCGGTCAACTCAGCCACATAGGACCCATCAATCAGGGCAATGGAGTTATTCTCCACTTGGGACCGACTTTGAATATCCGGTTCAAGTAGAACTTCCGGTTCTTGGGGTCGCGAAATTTCATGACTATCCGTCGCTGGATCGCGTTTTCCCTCTGTTTCCCTTTCGTCTGAGTCAACCGTGATCGGCCTGCTCCGCGCCAGTCCGGAAGTTCGAAGTTCGGGTACACTCCAAACCGGTGGCGCTTTCACTATGTAGTCCTATAAATGTTTTGTTTGTTAAATAAAAATCTAACTTCGAAATCTTTGTTTAAATTAGGTTTTATTCACACAAACTATCGAAAGAACATATAATTCGATAAAACGAAGCACCAACCATCTATGAAGTAATTCCCTTATGAATGCGCTAGCAACTTCAAAGGATTGTCATAATGAGGCAATGATAACCGTTACACCAGTAGATTAATTACATTGATTTACTTATACGACTTTGGCGTTGCCCAGTAACGTTTTGGTTCATTGAGCTTCCTCTGAACTCACCGATCACCATCTGAAACTCCTTCCACATTAAAATACCGCTGTGGTAATCAATATTTGGAATAGATCTCCAGCCTTATCAGTCAAAATCAACCAAATCCAGCGTCAAACCAACCAGCCGCAATGAGTGATCGCAGCTGGAGCTTCAAGTTTGGAGAGGGAAATCTTTTTTGAGTGCCTGTATTTTCTCGGGCAGTAATTTGATTTTATTGCTAGTCCTTTAAAGCCATCGGTAACTTCCGAAAGCCTAACCCTTAATCTGTTTGTAGTAAAGACTGCGCCCTATGGGTGTTTGTTCGAATCGCTCCTCCATGACTGGCATTTTCGATAGAAATACTATAAACTTAACGAAACTCAACGCGAATTTTATGTCGGACATTCAGCTTTTATATATATATATATATATATGAAGCGACAAAAGGCTACCGGATACGCATGCTTGACGAGCGGCAAGAACCGCGAAATCGGTCGTGTGCTTCCAGGGAAATTTTGTCCAGTCATCCAAATACTACTGATTATGATATATATATATATACATATATATGGAAACACTCATTTCACACCCAACTGAGTTTAGACTGTGTTAAACAAATCATAGTACAGTGATGTTTATAAAAAAGAATTACATGGTGGATACGATACTCTTATGTTTCCAACGCCAAAGAAGTTGAAGTTTCTTGGGAATTCTTAACCAGATTCCTCGGCTAGCCAAAGCCTCACCCGCAGGGGCGCGGGGCAGTTTGTGTAAATCACTATCCATTTGGGGTCAGTGTCCAGTTCATCGGGTCATTCACCGTCCGGAACGGGTCAAAGTGTCCAATACACCTCAATATGCAATCGAGTCGATGACCATCTCCACAACCAGCAAGGCGTATTTGTGATTCGACAGCCTCTTCTCGGTTCGTTTTAAAATCACAGTTGACTGGTCACCCTTCTACACTTCGCGAAAAATTCCTATACGACTGAGCTTCTCAAATAGCCTCTGGTTAGGAAGCCCTACTTGCACCCCTCGGTGGAGGAATGGTTCTCCTACCAATATGCTGCTGTATAACCTGGTTGATGAACCCCTGGCAGTTAGCCCAAAACCTTGGCAGCTTATATTAATGATACCCTTTGAAAGCCTATTGCATATATGATTCTCGGTTTCAGATAAACTGCCCGCGCCAACGGATACTGGATGTCCTAACCAAGCACTTAACACATACGTATCATCCACCGTTGCAATACAATCCCGCGGTGCCTCCGTCGATCCTAATCCTGAAAACGAAAATCAAGACAATGTACGTTTATATGTGCCATATAGTGCCTCCCAAAACACTGATACTCCTCAAACTTTTCTCAGTAATTTGTTCTTACATTGAGATTCACGCATCATTTGCATCATCCATAACGGGAATTTAGAGGTCAGCAGCTGCGTTTAGCTTTCATGTTGTGATGTGCCGAAACCGGCTACTCCAAACATCACTATAATAACCGGGACAAGCCCTAACAAGGGTTTCATGCAGTTCACACTAAACGTGGTTGTGATATTCAGTTGTTCTTGAACCACCTGTGATATGCATCGAACAGATCAGACATGAACGACAAACTTGGTGATAATTCGATGTTCTCAGGGCAGTTCAATCGACAATTGGCACATCAGCTAGTGACGACATTACACAGGGTAAGATCAACATCACATTGAGCAGTAGCAAACCGTTCTATCACCTCACAGTAGACCACCTGGTTCAATTACACCACAAATATCGCACGTAACTCCCGCTGGAATGGCTAGTCTCCCTCTCCCAGTCCCAGGTTGCCTTCGCAAGCCCTTGAAGCCCAACTCCCAGTAATGGTAACAAGTGTTACGTTTTTCTCTATGTTGTATACTGAGATTCTTTAAAAATGCGACAACCGCACCCCTTATCTACATTTTGGAACGTCGTATGCCAAAAAACATTATGATAGATGATTCTGGTTGTTTCTCCACCGTTGACACACCGCGGTGTTCAGTTTTCAACCCTAATTAACAACACAAATGACCAGTAAATCCTTTTATTGGATTTTGAACATGTCGAGTTCAAGGTAAGTGATACTTATGTAATGAAAAGTACTTTTCTGATTTTTGATTAGATAGCTAAATAATTCAGGTTGTTAGGCCGATTAGAATGTTGTGTTCTAAGTGATGGCCAATTCGGTAATATTGAGAAATATGAACGTATGCGATACCGCGGTCGCTCAAGAGCCTCAATTTGTGAGGATGGTTGAAGCCCCTTCCTAAAAATGTAAGCAAGCTATGTGCCTGCTTGAGAATTATATTTTCTAAATTCTTGTATACTCGCACTCAAATGTTATAGCGCAAATCCAACCCGAGGACATAGCCGGGCTACTTGGCCACGAGTACCTAGACCATCTCGTGAAGCTGTAACACCCTGATTGTAAACCCCTCAAAGAGACCAGTGTGAAAGAGCTCGTTGGGATCCTTGACGTAATCGTAATTGGCTTTATTCACCTGCATAACTTATAAGATACCCTCGAAGTTTGCAAAATATCATAAGTGTATAACATCTAACTCAATAAACACTGGTTCCTAAGGGGCTGTGGTATTTGCATACCACCGTGCTGCATTACGAGCAAGGCGTCGCCTACCAAAAGGCTCCGGTTAAGCCCTTCGTGAAATCAGTTCTTATCTCCCTGGAAATCTGACAGCCTCTGACCTAGGAATAGATTAATTGACCATGAGATATTTCACAAAGTCGGTAGCCAGGCAAGACCGAGAAATAAAGACAACTACAAACAACTTTCAACTGTCGAATTTTGAGAGACGGTACGATACTTGTCTCAATTCACTTTTGCGCACGTGCCCACAGAGGCAAGGTGATTGCAATCTGAATTGAATCGCACTAAAACGAAATATCACATCAGCTTATGGGACTACCTGATGGGCTTTGTAAAAGTTGCACAACTCTTCCGTCAGCTGGGCCTCGCACCATTCAACACGAAATCCTCGAAAATGCCCTAAAATCTTCTGTTCCATCTCGATCCGAGTAAGCCTGCGCCAAGTCAGAGTGGCATTCTGTGCACCAACAGAGATTGGCCTTGGAGCGTCCAACACCACGGTGGGTATTCCCTCCCCGGATTGACCGGTTCGTGTCAGTGGAACAGATACGGTGGATCCGAACATGTTTTCCGTGGTCAAGTTTACCTTTCGGACAGGGAACAAAGGAAGTGGTTTTTAATGATTGCACCTAATTCGAGAGAATATCATTGTTGCGAATGCGTCGCCTACAGTGATTGATTGTTAGTTATATTATTATTAAAATTATGGTTACTACTGTTGTGTCTGGTTCACAAGAAAGATTAAAAATATCAACGGAGGGTCTGTGCTGATTAGGCATTGCTACCTAAATCAAATATAAACGGGTTACACCTGATCGAATAGTGTGAGATATTATTGAATACTAATACACTGTAGTTTGGACGTCTCACACGACAAAACAACGTCATAATCAAATTAAATCATTTAATGTTGTCGTGTACGTAAGGAAAGTAGATTAAAAAGACGGGCACATGAGTTTGACTCAAGTTGTACTCCTTGTTTATTTCAAAACGAAAAGTGTGGCAAACCGTTTAGCATTTGTGCTTCATTCACTGGAAGGAGTTGAGAAAATATAGGAATAACGTTTTGCCTATTTCTCAAAATATCAATAAACAGGATGAGACCTTGCTTATTAGACCTGGATGATGTTCTACAGGTTGTGATTCCACACCGATATGCTCCTGTTAGGCACAGTATCGGCCACCGGTTTTATTCTCTATACTAATCTACAAATCCAGTCAATAATTACGGCTTTTGTTCATTCGTCAAGGTCTGGTGCATAGCGGACCTAATACCGAGGAAGCGTCTACTGTGAGGCAATGCGGGGAATACATCAGAGATGCGATGAGGTTCAAATCAAACCAGTTTGGAACTCGTGATATTTCAACATTATCCATCAAATCACGAAACCAATCATTTAACCAATCAACTGTTTGTGTCGTTATGAAAGAAGAAACCAATTAATTTCTTTCAAATTTTCCTTATACGCGGAACGATAGAGTTTATCGAAAGTAATAACACCTTGAGCGGAGTGCACAGGGGCTGGAATGTATGATCCGATTTAGGTAGGTTTAGTGGAGGGGCGGGGGCGGGTGAAGAGCGATATGGGAACCATTTTAGACAATTGTTCTCCAGAGACCAGGAAAAATATACGAATCACGGTTATTTTACAACGCCCCTCCAGGAGCTTCCGGTGCTTACCTCGTAAGTGCGAAATGTTTCAATTTGCCAATGCCGAACACGTTCGAACTGTTCACGACCAATCAGTTCCCTGGTGGTCAGCAATTCTAATTCCAAATCACCTACGGACCAATCGGTGACCACCGTTAGATTCGATAGCGGCTTGTTTGGGCCCAACTGGCAGTCCAAACATGTGATCCACAGCTTGTAGATTAGACCGGGCCCATTGTGTTCAATCGGTGGAAGAGGCTGTAGTGCGATCGGAAGTAGGTGGGTGGAATAAGTGAGCGTATGCTATGAATAACCTTGTGCTCTTCATGTTTGACAAGAAGCGTGAGTACAAAATGAACGTGGTAACATAATTTGTTTAACCAGAATCCCAGATTCCGAAGCTCTTGATGAAATCACCAGTTTGTCAACCAAATTGCACGTCGTCTATGGCTACTGCATACGCGATGGTAGAACTCATACCAGCATGGGTCGAACGTGACGGATCCGAATAGGGGCTACACAAAAAACCAGTCCATCAAGCCAGCTGCACAGAACGTCTGTGTTGTCCATTGTTCGGCACTTCTTGCAGACGGGCCATTAGGCCTAGCGCGAGACTACTTTTCACGTTGTTTATACAAACGTGAGTGAATGGCTGCTAATATTTGCAAAAGGCTTAACTAACAAGCGCCGAAAACCCCTGCTGTTTCAACAAAAGGATACCTAAATAAGACTGGCATTATACCGGTAACCGCTTAAGAAGAAGAGTAAATTGATATCATGTTAGCTTTCAACACATTTGATATATAAACAATTTTGTATTCTGCAGTAAGCTCACGCAGAGGTGTAATTAATAATTCCGGAATTAAATCGTACTTCCCTGCAGTACTGTGCTCTATGTTCAAGATTCCTAACACCCTGAAAAAATCGCTACGACCAAGGACAAGATAAGTCATTGATTCATTGGTTCAATGACTAAACGTTTTGAGGCAATTGGTAAACCGCTCCTTTTTATTTTTACGAATTTGTTATTACACTACTTATAAGTAGAATATTAAAAACGTGAAGCATGTTATTATCTCCGTGCAGGGGGAACTTCAGCTTACCGGATATCGAATGCGCAAATTGTGCGGTTGTGTTCCATAAACAAACAATTCCTTCGGTACTGTGTGGACAGGTTTAGGAGGAAGATGGCACACAGTTTGAGCGTCCAATTCCGGCACGACTAAACTTGGTTCCGATTGTCCGATCCGATTAACCAATCGAACGCGAAAATGATAGACTACATCAGCGTGTAAACTAACAAACGCCTGTTCCATTTCACCTGATTGACCTATAAGTATGGATGAATCTACGTCTACACCAGCAACATGTTGATTAGTCACATGTTTCTCTATAATAGTTGGACTGACCGGGTGTATACGTGACCAGCGGTTGGTAAAAATTAATTTTTTGGCCAGTTGTCTTGCCCTCGGCATAGTTTCTTGAATCCATAACGACTGGAGGGATAACTCGTTGACTGAGCTATTCTCATTCGCGTTTGCGGATGGAACTTGACTGCGGCTGCGGTTCAGTTCTGCGAGGTAGTGATCCAAGTTTGAAGCCAATGGTCGATAACTGCCGGCCACAAATTCAATAACTGCGTGATCTACCGGAGGGTTATTGTGAGGTCCAAGTTGCCATTGAAGACGAGCAAATGGAGTCAGAAAGCTCGAACTCGAACACGTTAACTGAAGATGACGCGGAGCTGCCGGTTTCCCTTGAAAAGAAAAACACGAATAATTCTATTAGATAAATAAATTTAAGGTAATCATATGATTTTGTACCAGTTGCAGTACAAATCGCATTATTCACATCCGGGGGAGGGTTTATATTTGAATTTATGTTAAGGAGTACAATACACGAACAGAATAAGCCGTTGAAGTAGGCACAAGATACTAGGCTCGATAAGTACTTCCAATCGATATTTAGGTTTTCAGCCGAGGTTGGAAGCAAGCCTGTCTCAGTGCCTTGGATTGAGTCGCGGAACGAACTCCGACTCACAAGGCTGTAGTTCTTCAGTCTTCATTGTCGGTAATGCATGCAAAACACAGGGGAAGAGGAGCAGCAATTACTACGACATTATTTCACGCTAAATTATAGGTTCCGGAGTTTTTGATGATAAACTTATAAGGAAATTCAGTTTCTCTTTGTCCGACAACAAATGGGACCTATGCATGGGAAGCTCTATGTGACTCACTACACCAAGTCTCAGGTTTCCGGTTGCCAGCTAGTCCCCAAATTGGAGCTTTCACCCCTTATGTTGTTCGCTTCCCAGTGGTGTATAATAAAAGATGGTGACCGGCCTTCAAAACATCAAATCGCTCACAGCCCCAAATTATAGAATTGGCTATTATTCTTTGGTGTCATCATCAATTTCTGCAGCGCAGTGGGCATTATTTTTACTCTCTAACGTCGTTCGGAGCTCCTTATATCCACTCACCTAGGTTGTCATTATTTATGAAGCACCATGACGATGATACTGTGATGGAATGCAGTACAAAGAGAGTCCTGGCTAGTGACCGATTCAAGAATGGGGCTCATCAGACCAGATGCGTAGACACAGCGGCTGGANGGAAGTGCCTCGCGAAACAGTTTTGACTGCCACCCGAAACGAGCAAATCGACAAACTATATTTGCAGCTCTTCGGATGATGCTTTTCAAACTAGCGCCACTGTTTGTAGGTTTCCTTCAGGTATGACATAAATTTGGCGTAAGGAATTCTAATCTGATTGCATACTTCATTTTATGGAAACATTGTATTGACTGTTACTTATTTATCCATAGAACGTTCTATTGCCTTGGGTATTCTCTTATCATTTAGGTCGTGTAAAACTTGTATCCACAGGTTCGGCTAATTCTTGCGGTTGTTGAGTGGTGATCGGTTTTTAAGTTTCGTCGTGTACATCTGGTCCATGCCTCTAATTGGCCAGCTCCTGAAT